>JAREIS010000510.1:0-288333 GCA_030060385.1 Muscicapa striata striata | reverse complement strand
AAAGACTCAAGGCAGAGATAAGGGGTAGAAGTAACAGCTCTTTTACTACTATATCTAACCGCAGAGGAAGAAAACAACAGCAGTTATTAAAATTACCAACAAAAACAAAAGAAAATAACCCAGTTCCAGTCCTTTCTTTGGTCACCGACGCACTCTGTCTGTGTCCGTTCCCGGGGATGTAACACGGCACAGCTGCAAGAGCAGGCAGGAAGTGAGGGAGGTGGAAGGGAGCAGCTGCAGCCAGGCTGGGCTCAGGTGGGAACAGGCTCCTCACTCACCGTTGTGTCCAGAGACCAGTTGTATTCCCAGACGTAGGAGGCTAAGCAGGAAAGATGCAGGGAAGTTGACACAGGCGTCCGGCTCTCCTGCCTCCTGGCCACGTGTGGAGCAGACAAAGGGGTCCCTCCTCTCAGCTCCCTCGCCGGAAACATGAGTGCCCCTCCGGAAGCCCGCGTGCCCCTCTGAGTAGCCCCGCCCGGAAGCCCGTGTGCCCCTCCGGAAGCCGCTCCCACCTACCCGCCCCATCCAGGGCTGTCACAAGACCCTGGGCGAAGCCGGCAGGTTTTGTTAGCATCACAATGGGAAAAATTCTCCAAACTCATGCAGTAAAGGAACAAAAACCCAACCTCCAACATTATCCACTCTGAATTTTTCCCATGCCAACATGCTACAGCAAATTAAAACCTTTAAATCATATACATACATGTAGTTACAGGCAGAGTATCATAGATAGTTCACCCTAGAACAAGGTCTCCTTGGGGTATGCATTGGGTCTCTCCATCCTTTTGGAACACCCACCAAGTGCAAGCTGGTCCTTGAGCGAAAACCACCCCACGAACAGGATTGTCTTTGCTGGAGGCAGAGTTCACCCAAACAGTTTTCCCTAACATGCCTCTCAGGTGTACCACTGGAACCTTATCTCCATCTGGTGCTCCCAAGGGCTCAGATTGGGCAGGGCCTGCTCGGTTAGTGGAACCTCGGGTATTCACTAACCATGTGGCTTTTGGTAGATTAATCTCCCAGTTCATAAGAGTCCCCCCACCAAGTGCCCTAAAGGTGGTTTTAAGCAGGCCATTGCACTGTTCGACTTTCCCAGCTGCTGGTGCATGGTAGGGAATATGGTACACCCACTCAATGCCGTGTTCTCTAGCCCAGGTGCTAACAAGGCTATTTTTGAAATGAGTCCCATTGTCTGACTCAATTCTCTCAGGGGTACCATGCCTCCAAAGGACTTGTTTTTCCAGGCCCAGGATGGTGTTCCGAGCAGTAGCATGGGGCACAGGGTAGGTCTCCAACCACCCGGTTGTGGCTTCCACCATGGTCAGCACGTAGCGCTTGCCCTGGCAGGTCTGAGGCAGTGTGATGTAGTCAATCTGCCAGGCCTCTCCGTACTTATATTTGGACCACCGCCCACCATACCAGAGGGGCTTCACCCGCTTGGCTTGCTTAATGGCAGCACATGTCTCACAGTCATGGATAACTTGAGAAATACTGTCCATGGTTAGATCCACCCCTCGTTCTCGTGCCCACTTATAGGTGGCATCTCTGCCCTGATCACCTGAGGCATCATGGGCCCATCGAGCCAGGAACAATTCTCCCTTGTGCTCCCAATCTAAGTCTATCCTTGACACCTCTATCTGTGCAGCCTGATCTACCTGCTCGTTGTGTCGGTGTTCTTCACTAGCCCGACTCTTGGGAACATGGGCATCCACATGACAGACTTTCACAGGTAGCTTCTCTATCCGGGTGGCAATGTCTTTCCACTCATCAGCAGCCCAGATTGTCTTGCCTCTATGTTGCTAGTCAGCCTTTTTCCACCTTTCCAGCCAGCCCCACAGAGCATTGGCTACCATCCATGAATCAGTGTAGAGGTAGAGCTTTGGCCATTTCTCTCTTTCAGCAATGTCCAAGGCCAGCTGAACAGCATTGAATTCAGCAAGTTGACTTGATCCATCTTCTCCTTTGGTAGCTTGTGCAACCTGTCATGTGGGGCTCCACACGGCTGCTTTTCCACTTCCGATTCATTCCCACGATGCAACAGGAACCGTCGGTGAAAAGAGTGTAGCACGTTTCATCTGCTGGCAGTTGGTTGTACAGTGGAGCTTCTTCAGCCCAGGTCACTTGCTTCTGCTCCTCTTCATCAGCGAGACCAAAATCTTCACCTTCTGGCCAGTTTGTAATTATCTCCAAAATCCCAGGGTGATTTGGGTTACCAATGCGGGCGTGCTGCGTGATGAGGGCAATCCACTTGCTCCATGTGCCGTCGGTGGCATGGTGGGTGGAGGGAACCTTTCCTTTGAACATCCACCTCAGCACTGGCAGTTGGGGTGCCAGGAGGAGTTGTGCTTCTGTGCCAATTACCTCTGAGGCAGCTTGAACTTCTTCATAGGCAGCCAAGATTTCCTTCTCCGTTGGAGTGTAATTGGCTTCAGAACCTCTGTAACTTCTGCTCCAGAATCCCAGGGGTTGGCCTCGAGTTTCACCAGGCACTTTCTGCCAAAGGCTCCAGGACAGACCATGGTTCCCGGCTGCAGAGTAAAGCACATACTTTACCTCTGGTCCCGTCCTAACTGGGCCAAGGGCTACAGCACAAGCAATCTCCTGTTTGATCTGGGAAAAGGCTTGCTGTTGTTCAGGGCCCCAGTGGAAATTGTTCTTCTTGCGGGTGACCAGGTAGAGAGGGCTCACAATCTGGCTGTACTCAGGGATGTGCATTCTCCAAAAGCCTATGGCACCTAGGAAAGCTTGTGTTTCCCTCTTGTTTGTTGGTGCTGACATTGCAGTGATTAATGACCTCAGTGGGGACTTGGCGCCGTCCGTCTTGCCACTTCACTCCCAGGAACTGGATCTCTCGGGCAGGTCCTTTGGCTTTGCTTTTCTTGATGGCGAAATTGGCTTCCAGGAAAATGTGGATGATCTTCTCTCCCTTCTCAAATACTTCCATTGCCGTGTTCCCCCACACAATGATTCCATTGATGTATTGCAAATGTTCTGGGGCCTCACCCTTTTCCAGTGCAGCCTGGATCAGTCCATGGCAGATGGTAGGGCTGTGTTTCAACCCCTGGGGCAGTCGGTTCCAGGTGTACTGCACACCCCTCCAGGTGAAAGCAAACTGAGGCCTGCACTCTGCTGCCAGAGGAATGGAGAAAAATGCATTGGCAATGTCAATGGTAGCATACCACTTCGCTGCCTTGGACTCCAGCTCATACTGGAGTTCCAGCATGTCCGGCACAGCTGCGCTCAGCAGTGGAGTCACTTCATTCAATGCATGATAGTCCACAGTCAATCTCCATTCTCCATCAGACTTGCACACAGGCCAGATAGGACTGTTGAAGGGTGAGTGAGTTTTGCTGACCACCCCTTGGCTCTCCAGCTCACGGATCATCTTGTGGATGGGTATCATAGCATCTCGATTTGTCTGGTACTGCCGGCGGTGCACTGTCATGGTGGCAATTGGTACCTGTTGCTCTGTCACTTTCAGGAGTCCCACTGCAGATGGATTTTCTGACAGTCCAGGCAAGGTGTTCAACTGCTTAATGCTCTCTGCCGCTACAGCAGCTATTCCAAAAGCCCACCTGAGTCCCTTTGGATCTTTGTAGTAGCCGTTCCTGAGGAAGTCTATGCCTAGAATTCACAGTGCCCCTGGGCCAGTTACAATTGGATGTTTCTGCCACCCCTTCCCTGTCAGGCTAATCTCAGCTTCCAGCAAAGTAAATTCCTGTGATCCCCCTGTCACCCCAACAATGGAAACAGGTACCTTCCCCACATGTTCTGATGGTATCAGGGTGCATTCTGAACCAGTATCAACTAACATTCTATGTTTCTGTGGCTTTGATGTGCCAGGCCATCGCACCCACACTACCCAATAGATCCTGCCATCCCATGCCTCTCCCTGGCTAGAGGCAGGGCCCCTCTAGCCCTGGTTATTGTTTCCTTCCTGGGCATACATAGCGGCATTTCCTTCCAGGGGATCTGACAGATCATCCTCCTTTCTGTAGTACCCTTCACCTTGGTTGTGGGAGGTTGAGGCTACCTTCATTTTAGTGCGGTTCCCTCGGTTGGCATTTCCCTCCCTGAGCTGACACACCCATGCTGCCAGGACAGAAGTGGATTTCCCATCCCATTTTTCCTTGTCTTCCCCATGGTCTTGCACGAAGAACCACAGGTCAGCTCGTGGGGTTTATCCTCTGTCTCTAGCTGGAGGGCATTGGGTACAAGATTTGGGGCCTGTGACTCCTACTGGTGCTGCACTGATCTTCCTTATCTCCTCCCTCATCTCCCTCACCTTACCACTCAACTCTCTCATTCCCTTCATCTCCTCTTGGACCTCTTGGAGGTCCCTGACCACAGCAGAGACCTTGGCATGCATCGGGCCATTAATCATACTGTCAAAATTTCTGAGTTTGCTGGCAACAGAACCCACTGTCTCTCGGTGGTCATCAGCATTAATCAGTGCAATGTAGGTGGTAAACTGAGATGGCCTCAGGGTTGCCAGATTCCACAACATCTGCCCTGTGCACCTGACCTTGTCAGGGTCATTGTCATGCTGTCCATCCCTCCCAAAGAGTACCTCTAATACTGCCACTTCTCTCAGCTGCTGGATCCCTTCCTCAAGGGTCTTCCAGCACATTCTATGGTGGTGCTCCTGCATTCTCTCTTTGTGGACAAACCTCTCTCTCACACCCATTAAAAGCCGTTCCCAGAGGGAAAGGAGGCCTTGCTCCCTTACGAATATCTGGTCCACACCTGAGTCCTGAGCCAAAGATCCCAAATTCCTGGCCTCAGTGCCATCCAGTTGTACACCTGTTCCCGTAAGGTCCCAGACACAAAGTAACCAAGTTGTAAAAGCCTCACGGCCCCATCGCAAAATGTCTTTTCGCAGGTTACGGAGAGTGTCACATGAGAGAGACTCAGTGACAATCTCAACCTCTGGCTCCCTTGCTGGTTGTGAGGATCCTCCTGGCTGTCCCCATAATCTAGGTGCCTTGTTTTAATCTTAGATTTTCTAGTTTCCACAGGGGCAACTGCTGCTGGCTGTGGCTGCCTCTGTGATCCAGCTGGAACCTGGACAGATGTAACATCTACAGGTTCCACTGCAGCACCATCAGACTCTCCCTCTTTAGGGCACAGGGAGGGTTTCTCCCCAGCCGGAGAAAAGTGCTCGTTCCACATCTGGTCATGCTCTTTCAGCACCTGGCCCTGCTCCTTCAACACCTGGCCCATGTCCTGCATCTCCTTCACTAGAACCGCCACCCACTCTGGCTGGTTTATTTCTGCAGTGGGCTGTGGGGCAACACCAGGCTCTGGGGCGGCATCCCTAGTCCCTGGGGCAGGGACAGGCTCTGGGGCAGCAACCCTAGTCCCTGGGACAGGCTCTGGGGCAGCACCCCTATTTCCTGGGGCAGGGGCAGGCTCTGGGGCAGCATCCCTAGTTCGGGGGGGCAGGCTCTGGGGCAGCATATTTCAGGGTTGTTATCCAAGCCAGTATTCCCGTGTTTCTGAATGCTAAGTAAAGCAAGCCTATCAGCAACACCAGCCACTGTATAATAACACAAGCAATTAAAGGAGATCTGAAATCCTTCAAAACTGGTGGGGTAGCCTCAAAAAACTGGGTGATCAGTTGGGAGAAAATTTCCCTTGCATTCATTGCCTCACAGTAAGTACCATTGTTGAAATAACCCCAGAAACACGCAGTTAGAGTACGATAGCTCTGGATCCATGTGGCCAATTTCCAGAAAAAAATTAAAAAAACATGAATTCCTGACATAATCAATCCACCACACAAATCGGATCATAGCTACAATAAATTTGGTGAGGGGGCCCATATTCACATAAGGGCTTGCAAATGGGAGAGAGATATCTGTGACCACATGGAGCCCAAACCAGACTAAACTAGACAACATGTTGCCACTCAAGAGCTGCTACTCCTGTCTTAACTCGCCTCTTAATGCCCTCTGCCCCACGTTCGGGTCGCCAAAACTTGTCCTGGTTTCTAGGACAGGGTTCTGCCAATAAAAGGCAGAAGTTCCCCTTTGAAATAGAGAATTTAATTTCACCCCCTCTAAGTGTTATAATTGTTTGAAATCAAGGACTCAAGGCAGAGAAAAGGGGCAGAAGTAACAGCTTTGTGGACAAATGGCCACAGTTTGGAACAGAGGATTAAGTTTTGCACAAGAACAAGTGAATGAGGCTTCTTGTTTTTTTACAGAGCTTAGCAGGGGAGCAATACAGCCCAGCAGTATCCTTTCCTTTCCAGCCACTAAAAATGAAAAAAGTAATTTCTCACAGTGTGGATATCAGAAAGCCTTTTAGCTACACCAGTTTCAGCCATGAGTACAAAGGGAAAATCACGTTCAGCCTTATTTCTGAGCCTTGTGTTGCAGACATGGAACTGCCAGTACTGTGCAGCTCAGTTAATGGGATTTTGCCTCCTCTGCCCATGAACCATTTCATTTTGTAGGATGAAGAGTCCCTGGGCCAGCTCCTGCCTTTTGGCATTATATTTTGGCACCTAACAGTCCTAATGGTTTCCCCCGGTAAATACTCAGCTGTCCTAATGATGATTCTTCCGCAAGGATAAGGAATTATTCCTTATTTAAAGACACTTTGGCAAGTACCATGACCTGTTCATCTGCAACAAAGCAAACAAGAAGTGGGTCAGACCCAGGATCCACCAAGACCTGTATGTCCTTTCTGAAAACAGGCAGTGCACACACCTGGAAAGACAGAAAACAGCAAGCAGACCCTTTAAATAACCTTCCTGAGAACTTGGCAAAGCTGTATTTTCAAAACATACCTTCAAGGTTGCTGCTTGGTGGGTGTAAAAATCACTACAAGATTAAAAAAAAAAAATAAAAGGGAAAAAATAGATTTTTAATTTCTGTAAGAGTTGCATCAGGTACAGCATATAGAGGCTTTTCAGGACAAACAGTGTGTAGAAAATGTCAGCAGACAAACCAACAGTTACCAGGAAATTAGCAATGGTTTGCTGGTATTTACTAATCTGCTCATGTGCACACAGTGCCCGTCATGGAGGTACCTCTGCACATGTGATAGGGCTCTGTGTGTGGTAGGTAATGAGCTGGTGCTGGCTTCTGTGCAGCAGGGAGTTTACCTCCAGGCCATTGGTGAGCTAATGAAGGGGTTCCCTTGCTGTCCAGCTGCCAAAAAGAAAAGAGGGAGTGGGAAGGCAAGGACAAGGCAGGCAACAAGAGGCCCAGATCTCTTGGGAGGTCTGCATGATGAACACTTTTTGCACAATCATAGAAAAAAGCTGCTTTTCCACAGCTGGGAAGCCCAGGGCCACCCTGACTGAGGGAAATCCCTCAGTCCAGACCAGCCTCTCCACACCCAAACAGGCCATCTGGGAGCAGGCACCTGGGGAAATCAACTGGTCCTGCAACTATTTTATCATGGTCTTTTACCTGAAAGGGAAAAGAAACTATGAGCTCTTCCTCACCATAAAGACTCCACCTGAGAAAATTCCCTGGGACTGCACCATCAGCTCACTTCCCTGAAATCCCTCCTATTGTCTGAAAGAGGAGACTTGTCTCAAGGAAAGGTTCTCTGTCTTATCTAAACAATGCCAGGCATGCACCAAAGCAAGAGGAAACAAATCCTTATTTGTTCTTCTCATGGGGGCTGGATTTTTTTACCATGGTTGGCAGGATGGGGACGTCACTATGCTCAGGGCACATGCACAACGGGTGGTGACACTTCAGGAGCAGCACAAGCCTGTCCCTGACACCAAGCCCATTCCACTCCCACCATCCATATCTCTGATATCCTTCAGTGGGGAAGTGGGGTTCTGTTCTTCTGGAAGGTGGGAAACCAAGGCTCAGAGTAAGAGCAGCAGGGTTTCACCTTTTTTAGCTGGACTTTGAAAGCCAGCCTTGTCCAGCTGTGGTGGATCAGTTTGTCCAAAGAGAAGTTCCTAGGAAATGCCCTCAAGCAAGTCCTTGTGCAGATGAACCAGGCTGTGTGACACCTGAGATCCTGCCAGGGCTTTGCTCAGACATCTGAGAGAAAACCATAGGTGATCTGTCTGATTCCACATGGATATGTATAAATAAATGGCTATATAACCATCCTTGCTGCTAAACAGTGTCACTACTTCTGCATCTCTGACCCAAGCAGACATAGAGGGCTGAAGAAAATAAAATATACTACATCTTGAAGAAATTAACTTCATTAATTTCCCACATCAAAACCCAACATCCAGAATTTCAGCCCTGTTACTGTGTTCAGCAGCAGCAACAAGCTTGTGAGAGTTCATGTCCCATTCTTGTCTGGCTGCTTCTCATTAAGCAAACCAAAAATCCAGGTCTTCATCAGGTACTGCCATATCTCTATGAGACTCAGAGGTCTCCAGACACCATCCCGAAAAAGAGAGTTCTGAGTGCATTTATTTATAAGATGCCTCTTAAGGCATCTTCAGAAACTAATGCCAGAAAGCACTCCAGCTCTGTTTGTGTTTTTTCCAGAGGTATCCGAAGGGGTTTTTTGGATGAACTGGAGTACTGTGAGGATTTCTCCATGGAGTTTGAGCTGGCTTCCAGAGTGATATACAGCACAATGAAGATCATGACTCATAAGGCAAATGCACAGCAATGTCCATCCCCAGAAACTCCAGAATGACAGCAGAGAGAAAGCATCTCAGCAAGGACAATGTGGATGAGAAGGGGATCACTGTCTCAAACACAAATCCCACTTCTAAATAAAAAGGGCACAACACCATCATTTTCCTAAGCAGGGAAAGCTTTGGATACTGGGGTTAAGCAGCAAGCTGAACCCCCAGCTGTCTCTTGCAGCAATTTATCCCATGCAAGAGGAATATGTCACTGCTGGGGACAGGGTGGAGGGAGAGGGAAAAGCTGCTGGAGACCGTAGGAGGCCCTGTGACATCTCCTCTGCTTCTCTCGTGCAGCTCTTGCCATGGTAGTGCTTAGGGTTGTAACTAGAATGATGCTCCATTCCACATAAAAATGTACAAAGAGAAAGTTTTGGCTTTGGTCAGCAAGAAGTCATTACTAGTGATGAGCTGGGTGGGGATAAAGACACATGGGGAAGTCAAGTGTGTTGCCACATGACCAGTGGCAGGACCAGGACCTTCCCAGGAGCTCCTAGAGACTGCTGAGGAGTGTAGAACAGACTTGTGTGCTAGCCCTTTTGACCAAAGGGAGTGAAAAAAAACCACGCTCCCAGCCAGGAAAATGCCATTTCTATTCTGCAACTGAAATGTTTTGGGCAGTCAGCTTAGTTTCACTGCCTAGTCCCACCTCAGGCCCTTGCAGCAGTCTCCTCCATTCTGAGCACCCCACCAATACCCAGCCAAATGTGCCCTGGCATCCTGCTTTCCCACAGCAGAGGATCCCTTGGAAAACAACCAAGCCACCTGAAAATCCACTTTTACTCAGCAGCTACTGCTAGGCTTGACTGTAATCCGGGGTTTGGAAAACAGACCTTTACTTGTTTTAATTAAAACCAAGTCCCTCCACCCAGACTTGCCTCCCTGTCACTCTCGCTTTCTCTCCCCAGCCCTCTGACGCATTTCAGCAGACATGTCATCAGACTCTGGTTCAAGGGAGGGGGGAGCAACCATCTAATGCAGCCTCTTGCATCAGTATCCCACCCTCCTCTGGGGAGCTGAGATGATGGGCTTGGCAAGCAGGAGGGATACTGCTGTGTGAGCGAAGGAATACGCGTACATGTCGGCATGTTTTTGCTTCAGAGGGAAAGTAGAGGGTGCATAGATGCAAAGCCCCATCTCTATCTCCTGTTCTGAACCAGGCTCCCCAGGCACGAGTGGGTACTGCTCTAAAGGCTGGGGCAGGGATGAGGCAACATCCTCCTTCCTAATAACATCACCAACCACAGCCAACTCTCTGTGTGAAAACTTAAGAGGAATCTCTAAGGATGCCATTAAACTGCACTGTTCATAGAACAAACCTAAATGCATGAGGATTTTGAAATTGGAAGCAGAAACATATGTTTCCCCATCCTAAATGCATACAACTTGCAGCCTGCCTTAGTCCCTCTGCCTCCTCTGCTCATCATGCTGGCTCTACACTTCCATGAGAGGCTTGCCAGCTCTCAGAGACCCAGGGAGTACCTGGATGTGTGAATGTGGATTTTCAGGCCTAGATCCTTGCTGGGAAATCAAGGGAGCTTGGTACTGTCTTTCAATGATCTAAGAATTTAAATCCCTATTTCTTTAAATTTCTATGTTCCTGCCTAGCAGCACATGGGTTCTCAGCATTAGAACAACCTTGCTGTTTATTTAGCTTTTTAACTGTATCTTTAAGACCTAATTTTAGATCCCTACTTCTACAAATGTATCTTGCCAACCTCACCACATACATCTAAACATGTATTTTGACATCTGCCTCCTACTCAAGAATTTAATTTCAAAATATCACTGTTTTCTTTTAAGACATGGGGAAATAGCAATTTTTTGGCTACCCATTAATTATCAGAGTCATTAGTAAGGATTTAATCATTATAACAAATAATCCAAACGTGTATATGTCTAATTAAGTGTATGTGCCTAACAATTTCTAGGGAATGACACATGCACGTGCCTTGCAAGTTAAGTACATCTGTACATCTCACTGAAGCACCACCTGAAAGTTTAACTGGGGCCAAACTTGTTGCAGGGCCAAACTGGCCGATGACCAGAGACTTCAGTGTAATAAATGAATGGACCTCACCCAGGTTTCTTCCTCAAAAGAGTTCTGGGTTTCCTTTTTTACCTTAACATGGCATGCAGATATTTGCTGTTAGTCAGGGCTAATTCTATCCAGGTACAAAATGCTTGCTGTAATTAGTGTATGGTGCCATCTTCTCCACTAAGCTCATTTTTTGCTGTTGCTACATCCCCACAAGTTAATATCCCCACAAGATATAGGCTGTATGTAATGGGGTGATATTCCAGCCTGAGTAAGGCTCAGACTAGTGCACCACAAGCATCCTTACAATCCCTGGCCTGTTTTTCCCAGCTGGCATGTATTTTGAGGGAAGAAGGATACATTTCAGGATGTTTGACCACCACATAGCATTGCAGGATGCTGCCTTCAGCAGAAGGCACTGAATGCCAACACTGCACTCATGGAATATTTCACATTTTGCGTCTTTTTCTCACACTCAAGGTTTTTGTGAGGGCTCAGAAAACTGTTCCTGGTCCAGGAATTGTTTTGTCCCAACAGGGTTCAAGTGATTCACTGAGCTTCCAAGCCCTTTGAAGCTTACTCACCATTACACATAATAAACCATGAAAACATAACTCATGTAGAGAAGACTGTGTGTCATTGCTCCATGGCAGGAGCACACACAGACTTTTGCCAAGTGTGCAATGGTATCTGGACGTCTGTGGAAGCCGAGAGCAAGCAAACCAGCCAAACCCCTTCACTGGCACTAGGAGTGCAAGTTCACACATTGTGATAAATGATCTTCGCTGAAAGTTATAACTGAGGATTGTTAGAGAGTTGGAATTGATACTTACCTTATCGTTTGATACACTGTTCTGTAAGACTCCAGTTCATTCTTTGATCCAGTTATTCCAGTTTGTTGTATTCCATGCCCCGGTTTGTTCCCTGTTACTTCCCACTTCCGCCCTCTCTCTACCTCATTTCCGGCCTAGCTGCTGCTGCTCCCTGCCGGTCCTTCAATTGAAAGACCACACCCAACACGTAAATCTGCAAGACTCCCAAAACACCACTCTTCAGTGGAAGTTCTTTTAAAGAGAAAAAGGCCTGGGAAGAGTGAGCCAATACAAGATTTGGGAACCCTCTGGACACCAGCCAGTCAGCTATGCCACCAACTGCCAAAGATTGCCTTTGTCGTCTGGTCATCAGCTCACCATCTCCGAGAAGTGATGTTACAGAGAAAGACTTCTAGACAACAAAAGTCACAGTGAATTTGTGAGCATGGATATGAGGCTGTAGTGGGTTGTCAATCTTGCTTGACTGCAGCTTTTGGCAGGATCATTGTGGTTTATGGTTTATGTAGTTCATGCTGGCTGAGCAGTAGTAGCTGAGGCTGTTCCCCTGGGTCCCTCCTGCATTCAATAAAGCAGCTGCTTAAATAAGCTCTTTGGCGCTGGTTAGCCCTGGTTATTTATAGCACACATCAGCAAGTTTGTGCTGCCTGCTAATTATCCCAGACAAGGACTAGGCACACCAAAACACCACGTGCTGGCGTCCTTTCAGGTGAAGAGTGTGAGTGCCATGTCTCTGCTGGGAGAGCTTCCACAGAGACAGTCCCTTCAGACCATCTTTCTGCTGCGCTGCTGGCTATTTGGGCATAGATATATATCCTGAATCTGCTGTTTTTCTGCCTGGATTTCAGGCTCCCTATCACCACTTCACTATCTGGCATGCACACAGTGCTACCTGGCTCAAGTACAGATGCTGTACAGAGGTTTCTTTCTTCACCACAGGACTGAAATGCAGACATCTATGAAAAAGAGCAATTTTCTAAAACACTTCAGTGCTGCCCCTGGAATATTTGTGAACAGAAATGGAGATGCTGTCCCAAGGAAATGGGGAGTAAAGCAGATTCAGTCTGCAGAAATGCCACTCAGTGCCACACAGCTCCAGCAGCTCAGGATCAGGTGTCTCAGGGCAGCACCATGCACAAGGCTAAAAATTCTTCTTGAGATCTTCCCATTGCAGAGGCACACAGCCAAGGGGAAAGTTCTCTGGCTTCCTTTCAGGTGATATTGCACAATCAGCTCCATTACAGAAGGGGAGCGAAAGGGAAATCACCCCTCCTGAATTTTGGCAGGAATAAAAGTTGTTCCTTCAGCACTTGCTTTGGGTATGTGTAATTCAGAACATGGCACATAAAGCTACTTTGCTCTTTCCCTCTCTGCCTCCAGGACCCTGGATTTCCTCTCTTGCATGTTGGGGATCCTCAGCTATGCTTGGAGGGCAGCAGGAAAGAGAGAGGCTGGCAGTGGGGATGAGGGTGGTGTTTGCAATGTGACTGCCCCTCTGGCTTCATGCAAAGGACACCAAAGGGCATTCCATGAAGACTGCAGGTGATTTTTTTTTCATTTGCTTTAATTGGAAAATTAGGAAGTAGCCCAAGTGGATGAGTTCTTCCAGCACAGAAGCTTGATTATCTGCTTGACTGGTCAAAACTGATGCACAGCAAGCATAAGACTTCCAATCTGAAATCTCAGATTGTGGAAAACAAAGAGTATAAAGAATGAAGGAGAATTTAGATAAAGAAGAGTCAAAAGAAATAGGATGCCTGGAAGCAGGATCCCTCACCCTGCAGAATCATTCAAAAGTCCCAGCTAAACTTTTATTTAGGATCAGGAAAGCAGACTTCACCTGCCTATTGCTGGAACTAAGGCCATGTCTTCAAACAGCTTTAGCAGCAGCTCTGGTATTCTACCTCTAGAAACCACTTTTTTTTTTTTTTTTTTTTTTTTCAAATTGAACCCCTTCAAGGGCTCAGTCAAACTAAGGCATGCTGCCTCTGATGTCACAGCAGTGGTCCAGCTGGGAATGCAAAGCCTCTCCCATTCCTTGATCATTCCACTGCCCTGTAGCTCTGTTTCTCTACTTTTAACAGAAGGATCATTGTCTAGAGCAGGAGACTCTCACTCACTCCAGCAGATGCACAGGGCTGCAGTAAACACAACAGCACAATTAATAACCGAAATAATTAACTCAAAATGAACGCCATGACAGCAACAAGCATGACATAGCAGAAATATTATTCGTGTGCTGGGCAGATAATTGCAGACGTGCACCAGCTGGGGAGCATTTTATTTGGTTGTGATAAGATAGAAGCCACAATAAAGTTAACTGTGTCTCCACTGGCTGTTTAAAAAAGAAGCGGGGATTCTTTGACCTCTGGCATTCCAGACATCTCTCAAGATTATCAGAGCAGTCTTTTCCAGCCTTTAAACCTCTGCCTGATTCTATACAAATCTACCACACAAGGTGCAAGTGTAAAGCTTAAGGATCCTTTCCCATGTGAGGAGTCAAAATGTATTTAGGAACGTGGCTTAAACACATTCCTGACAGTGAAAATGTCCGTAAGGGTCATCCTAAGAGAGTCTTCATAAGTGAGCTGTAGTTTGCCAGTGCATTACCTGAGACATTGAAAACTAGAATTGAAAAGGCTTGCAGCTAGTTTTGAACATATTGTCCATAAAAAACAGAGGCCCAGCACAGACCTGTCCGTGCAACCACACTACTTTTTTTATTTCATGGCTTTCCCTGTGGAGATCAGGTGGTCTGGACCAATGGAAAGGTGGAGGGGTAAAAAAACAGTAAAAGGACAAAACAAGTAAAATAGTGTGAGTGAAATAAAATTTTAAAAAGAAAAGAAAAAAAAAAGACAAGAAAGAGAGAAAGAAAGAGAGAGAGAAAGAGAAAGAGAAAGAGAAAGAGAAAGAGAAAGAGAAAGAGAAAGAGAAAGAGAAAGAGAAAGAATTAGGAAGAATTGGGAAATAGTCAGGCACAGCCAAGGAAGGGTGTCGGCTCAGGAAAAGAAAACAGCTGAAGAAAGTGTATGTGATGCTGTGTCAGGAGGGGAAACAAACAAAGGCAGTTCCTTATTTCAGGAAATGAAAGAAAGATTGAGGAGATTTAAGCTCTGTTTCTGCTTCTTCCAGAAGCTGGATTAATTTATTTGCCATGGTTAATGAGTGTCTCAGGTGCCTCATGAGCCCTAAAGCAATTAATGCTTAAGCATCCGTTAAGGATCTGTTGCCCGTGTTCCAAAGGAATCAGTACAGAGGAAAGTGGATTTTTCACCCCACAGGGATTTCAGGCAGGTAAATGCCCACCTGAATAATGCACAGGTGGCTTGTGTAGGTACTGAGATGACAGAGGGGACATATTACAAGAGGAAACTGCCACTGTAGTGACAGGACTGAAGAGTAGTGACAGGACAAGAAGTAATGGACATAAATTGAAAGAGTGCAATTCTAGGTCAGATATTAGGAATAGATTTTTTACTCTGAGGGTGGTGAGACACTGGCACAGGTTGCAGAGGTATTTTATGTTTGATAAAGGACTCCTGTTTTCTTTCACAGGTAATATCCAGCTAGAGGCTATTCGTTCTGATAGAATCAAAACGGACAGAAAGTTTATCAAAGAACAGCTTCAACTTCTATCCAAGGCATTCTCATAAATGAGCATGAATTTGTAAAGAGATTGTATGGAGAGATGTAACACTCCAGCAGAATGTATTTCTTATTCTTCTCTTGTAATAATCCTGACAGGCTCTTCATTGAACAGAAAACAGAGCTAGTTTCTCATTTCTGGGCTGCCCCCTTCAAACAAGGAAAGGACAGAGGGCAACAGGATAGAGGATGGGCACAGAAGTATGAAGGCCATGCTTTTCTTTGAATCTCAAGTGCTGGTCCAGTCAAAGCTGGCTGATTTTTGAGTGGGAAACTTTCCTCAAGGAAATGCTGCTTTATGTTCTTTATTGCATTCCTCTGCTGAGGGACGTATTTCCTCCTTCCTAGCACAGGCTTCAGCTCTCTGTTTGTGGCCATTCCAGACTCAAGAGACTTCTGATTCAAGTTCAGTAAAATGCCCCTGGACAAATCATATTTTCTCTAGTTTATCCTCAATTTTACATCTACCTTTCCTTCAAGCTTCCAGCTTCACGTGCCAGATGACTTAATGCAAGGAGAGTATCCCTGGGGTGCTGACAGAACACCACTCCTGCTGATAACATAAAATATGCTCCCAGAAAGAGAGATTCTGTCATAATCAGGCTTCACAACACAGCAGATGTGCCATCCTAGTACTACCCCTCACAGGACTCACTGCCCCTTTTTTTGAAGCATCCCTTTAAGGGGATGCTTAAGAATAAGTGCTTTTGGCTACTCTTCTTTGCTGCACCTAAATTCCTTGATATTGAAGTGTCTTTACTCCTCCCGTGGCCCCTCCTGTTTTGCAAGGATCCCACAATCTCCACCTTAATTTTTCATCTACCTGACCTTAGGTGATGACCCTTGCAGCCTGCCTGGGGTCCTGCTGAGGAGTCAGTGAAAAGGATTAAGTATTTTCTGTACAACACTGTCTGGAATTATACCATCACTCCACCCAAAAATCTGCCTCACCCAGAGCAAGAAGGTGCAAATCTCTGCCCTTCAAGTGTAATTTTGTAGTGTAGTTCTAGCTTTTCCACTCAACTAGACAAGGTTACACAGCCACAGGAACCATTGCTTTCACTGCAGCTTGAGAAACAGGCTCAGAGTCTTTGCAGAGCTCCTGGGTAAAGACAGAGAAGCTTCTGAGCCCTATGTCAATTTTACACAAAAGACATTCTCAAATTAGCCATGCAGGAGCATTTAGTGACATCAGTCATCTTAGCATCAAGTTTCTTGTGCCCATTGCTGTTGGAGGTAGATTTGCCATCCATATTCCTTACTGTAAACATGAATTGCATCCAAAATCTTCCCATTCTCACTCTATGGTTATGCTTGAAGACATTTCTTCCCTAAGTGTGTGCACGTTGATGCAGTACTGAATCAAACAGAACAGAAATGTTCCTATCACCATGTTCTGGCCATGTATCACTGATCTAACTGTTCACAAATCTTGATATACGTGACAACCTCACAGTTACATTTTCTTGGAGAAGAAATTGTGATCAAAGAGGCTTTAATAACTCACTCCTTGGGCTTAGTGTTGGGGGTCAGACTGAATTTAGAGACATGCAGCTATCAGCAGAGAGAAAGCTTTGTCTGCTGTGTTCTGCATAAAACATAAAAACCTTCAAAGTGTTTGGTCTACATTTCAAACTTTCCTAATTGCAAGAAGCACATTGATTTCTGTACAGCAAAGCTAGCTTCAAGCCTACAAAAAAGAGAGAGAAACATAAACTACACAAAGCTTCTGTGGAGAGTCCAGAGCAAAGCTGCCTAAAAATCTGGAGTTGCTCAAAACAAGTGCCTGAAACGAATTGTTAAAAATCAAAGCTGAAATGGGAAGGTTGGGTCCAACTCCAAACACCGCTGAAGTTGTGCAGCTCCTCAGTCCATGACATGTTTGGGAGGGGATCATCTCTCACTGTCAGCTATTGAAAACAGGACCCGAGCGTTTGTTCAGCCGTGCAGCTTCAAATTCAGCCTGGCCATTATCCATCAACTGCACTGAGGCATGCTCATGGCCTCTGTCCTGCAGGGGCTCTCCTGAATCACGCCTAAGAAGCAACTTAGATCTCAACAAGAAGGAAAAATCTTGTCAAATCTTGCAGATAATTTTTCCTTTTCCCTTCTCTGGTCATCCCATGCCTTCCTAAAGCTAACAGAAAAAGAGTTACGTGTGCATATAAGCAGCCTGGAATCAGTGCTCTTCTGCTGGGTTCTTATGTTACATTCTTTTGTGCTACATACAATTTCCACTAGGACATTTTGTCCCCCAGGCTTCATCAGTCAGTCTATTACATCCACCCCCATGCACCCCCTCCTCCCTCTGGTTGCATAACTTTAGGCAGGATGTTAAATTAACTCTCTTCCAGATGAGTTTGACAGAATCTTATTTACTTTCATAGAGCCTGTGCCAGTATGCAAATACATTACTCAGCACTATCGACTCTGCACTTTCACCAAACTATTACTCTTTGTTTTCTTAATGATGTTTCACTAGATACCAGACAGGAACATAACTGTGCCAAACAGCAGGACACTCATGTCTAGCAGGAAAACACTAAAAACTGTCAGGCTGGCATTTGTGAAGGTTTATGGCAAACAGAGGAAAACAGTCCCTTTCCCACCTCAGCACTGCACTCCTGCTCCTTTAGGTCGTGCTTTTGACTCCTGAAGGAAATATCAACCAGCTCCTCCAGATCTCCAGGATATGGGCAGCCACAAAGGTGAAGCCACCTGGATTGACTTTGCATTTAGTGGTGACATGGTATCCATGTCTAAACAGTTCCTTGGCCCCCAGGCACAACCCCAGCTGCCTCCTGGCTGTGTGGCAGGGCAAGGACAGCCTCACAACCCACCCCTGTGTCTGTGCTTACCATGAGAAGGAAAGCCAGGTGCAGAAGCCACAGTAACAACCAGGAGTCCCATATCCACATGCTAGGGTCAAGGGACACGTGACGGTGAGGTCAGTCCTTACCACCTCCGCTGCCTGCACACTGGCGGCCACACCAAGAGCAGGTGTCCACAGGAAGGCAGAAACAGCCCCAGGCATTTGTCTTTTTGCAGATGTAACCTCTGGGTGAAGCCTGTGTGAGCTGCGATGTCAAAACCGTGGGCTCACGACTGATTTATGTTTCTGCCTGAGACAAACATCCAGACACAACCATGCTAAACAAGAAGAGTCAGCAAATCCCCCTGCTTCTATCCACAGCCCTCTGCAGCAATCCCATTTCATGGGAGGTAAAGAAATCACAAAAAATAGTGGAGAAATTGGATCAGAGGAGACTGCCTGCAGTCTTGCTTCGTAGGTACTGTGACCTACCATGGGCTTCCAAGACACAAAACTGCACTCGGAGCTACATTTTGCACATGATCAGAACACAGCTAGATGCACAAATGAGCACAAAAGTGCTTGAAAACAGCATTTCCAGACTGGAAAACAAAGGCACAGCAAGTAAACACAAGAAAGTGAGAAGTTCAGCTGAAATGCCAAAGCAGCAAATTGTTCGAGTTGCCTTTCTTACTGCTGTGGTGGGTCTGGGGATGGTCCTGCTGGGCTGCCTGTCCTCTTGCCGATGGGCCTGATCTACACTCATGGGCTGCTGTCGAAGTTTTGGGGAAAGAAACAGAGACATGAAGCAGAGGGCAGTTGTCCAGTGGCTGCTCTTAAGGATCCCCAGGCTAAGGCAGGTCCCTGACTATTCAAGGGGGAGAAAAGGCTCGTGCTGTCCTTGTTTCTTTTGCTAACACCTCACAGTGGAACCACCAACATGTGCACAGAAAAGAGGCTCTTTGATTCAGTAAGAAACACCACTCCAGCTGCCCAGTAAAAACTCTCATTTTAATAGGGCTCTGGCCTTGCTAACCACATCCTACATCAGCCTATTTATGGCATGGTTAAAAATAGCACAGACCTTTCACGCAGATTTAGCATTTCTACTGGTTTTAATTGTTAACCAACTTGGAACTACTTTTTGAAGATGGAACTTGCTGTGTTTTTTCTTCAAGTGAGGGAAGTTGTTTTTTTCTGCAGGCTCATTTTTCTCCCTCTGTTTCATATCTGATTACATTTAGCATGGATGTTTCTGATATACTCACACACCAAGAAAAAGTATTACTTTCTTTCATCCTTGAACAATCCAAACTCATATTTAATAACTGAAGCTTGGCATGCTGATCAGTTCTCAATAAAGGCTACACATGGCTTGCCAGGGAAGTATATTTAAGGAGGATTGAACTATCTGTTCCAGAAAAATTATCAGAATTGTATGGTGTGTCCTCTCTATGAAGTAAAGGGTCTTCATTCTGCTAACAGCTTTTTTATGAATGACTTGGAAAGGTAAATTTAGTCAAACAAACAAAAAGCATGGTCTTATGCTGTTTCAGTTAACCCGAATTGGTAACCTGGGTTTAACTAGTATCTCAGTGGCAAATATTTCAGATGTAACTGCAGGATACTCAGAGATTGGGAAGGGAGTGGATCACTATCTCTGAGACACCAAATATCCAGAACAAAGCTTTTGGGCTCATTACTTTAGGAGAATAAAAAGGGGGGAAAATTGTGTAGCAAAAAGCCTGGGGAAGAAAAAGAGACCATCTCTTTGTCCAACTGCACTGCACTGGGCTAGAAATTCCATCTCAGCCATTTAAAGGTAGCCCAGGATACAACCTGTGCCTTTGGATGCTGCTGAACAGGATTTGCAGCTCCAGCCTGTTTCCAACACTGAGCCATCAGAAAACTTTGTCCTGTATCCTTCTAGGGCTACACAGCTGATACTCACAGAGAGTCCCTGGCAGGGCTGGGAGGTACCTCAGTTACCAAGAGCTCCTTGCCAGAGGGAGGAATTGCCAGGAACAGGCACTTTGCAGGAAGCCACTCCATGAAGCAAACACAGAGCACAGCTCAGCCCTCCATTCCTACTGACCTCATGACCTTTCACCTTCACCTCTATAGTTTTTTGATTTGTATCAAGATCACACACATGAACCGGACTCTAAGACCATCTACTAGTCAAGACCTAGGAATTGTACCCTAAAGCCCACTGAGGTTTCCTTGAAACTTAGCACCTCTAAAGTAATTTATTTTACATGCACTATGAGTCTCCAATAAACATCAAGAAATAGTGTAAGGGACCATCACTGAAGTAATGTTTTTCTCCCAGATGTGCTACCAACTCACAGTCACTCTAGCAGATGTAACTCTGGCAGGTGTGATTGTAGGGCAGGTATGGAAGGAAAGCACCACAAGCTTCACCCTTTTTGAAGAGGATCTGTGAAACCAATCTATGAAGTGAAGGAGGGAGAACTATCAAAGAACAGGGGAAAGGTTTCCATAGGATTCCTGAAGGATGCAGGAATGGAAGAGCAACTGCTAATCTCCAGTTTTTCACTGGCCTTTTCTCAGAAAAAAAAAAAAAAAAGAAAATAGCATCACCACTGAAGTCAGTGGCCTCAGCACCTCTTACTAATCAGCTCAGCTTCACAGAATTCAGACTATCTCAGCCAAAGATCCACCAGGCAAAGAAATACCACGTTACTATCCCATGTCTTTTGCTCAGTTCATTTCCTGTGGATTCCCCACATAGCTCAAATAAAATAAAAAAAATAATAAAAATGTTGTAAGGGTATGAGATAGGATATTAATCAGCCAGCACAAGGAAAAAAAAAAAGAAAAAAGAGAAAAGAAAAAAGCAGGACCTTCTTTACAACCCATTTTTTTAGCTTTCCCCAGCCTTTGCTGGAATTTGGCAACTACCTGACTCTTTGCTGCCCTCCACAAGTGGCTCATTCCTGGAGTGAAGTCATAGGTATGTGCTCACTCCATCAAGTATTAACATGGAGATGACTCTGACTCACAGGTTCAACACTGTGACTTGACATCTGCATAACAGACTGTTAATTTTCCTTTTCTCCAGAATTTCAGAGAAAAAAAAAACTTATCACAGCTAATATATTAATCGCTGTCTGCCTTACTCTACACTTGAAATTGCTCCAAGCAGTGCCAGTCAATCATTTTTTTACAACAATCAAAGATTGCTTCTTTTCCTTACAATACCACACCTAGCACAACACAATTCTGGGGCTAAAAGTCATCCTCCATTCCCAAACATTATTAACTGAGCCCTTAAATTAAATGTGCATATTTCAATATTTCATTCACAGTATTTAAATTTTTCCATGTGATATTGTGAACTACTGCTCCAGGTGCTTCTAGCACACCATGGCCTTGACCACTGTTAAATATCTGGTCATGCTTTCAGTCTGTCTGCATAACACTGTATAACACAAATGCTAGGTAGGTGTCTTCCATACCTGCATGGACAGTGCAGAAGAGTCACAGATGGCAGAGAAAACCTCCTGTGAAATATTAGTGGTCAGTAAAAAAAGTGAGCAGTCAGAAGTGATGAGCACACAGGGAGCAGGAGGAGGATGGGCAGTAGAAAACTGCTGTGATAAACACCTACCAGCACTCAGGAGTGGGGTGGAATGATGCAAAGGATGTAAAACAGCAACAGAAGGAAACTGAATCAGGAAAAGTCCAGTATCACTGTCTGGAGATATCTCTTTGTCATGTCCTCTCTTAGGTTACTGGATTATGAATTCAAGCAATCCACAGCTTTTGAGTCACTATAAAGCAGACCAAAGAACTGGGATGGGGAGGGTGCTGTTGTACCCTGATGCAAATCTTTTATTCTGCAGACTTATTGCATGCTTTTCCACCATAACCAATAAGACAGCTGACCACCTACCAAGCATGGTCCAGGCTGTTGTTGAGTAGCATCATGCACAGCCTTCTGGACACCTGAAACACATGGGGTTTGTCTCAATAGTTATCCTGTAAGACTTCTGGCTTCCAAAAACTTGGGCACAGGTGGAGACATCACCACTCCTTTCCTAATCCCTGGTGGCTGAAAGTCAGGCCAGTCTTTCCCCAAAAGGAAATGGAGTGAATTAAATTAGCATTACTTGGCAGGGTACTCACTGGGGTATGTGGAGCTCTGCCTGTCCCAAGGCTTCACTGGGAAGGCTCTTTTTGTCACTGTCTGAGGGGTCTCCTGAGCTTGAGATCCCCTCAAGAGGACATACAGGTGGTTTGAAATTCAGGTTTTTCCAGCTGGGCGCTGATGAAAGTTCAGGAGGCTGTTCTCTGAGGTTTCCAAGGTTGTTTATTGTTTCTTATCTAAGAAATTCTTTCCCTAGCTAATAGGGGTCTGCTCAGCTTGAGATGCAGGGCACACTGTCCTGCCCTTAGGGCAGGGCTTATCTTTTATACTATAAATTACATACCTAATATTTACAATTACTTTCCAATACAATTACACTGTCCAACTCTGTCTCAGTCTAATCCAAGAATGCCAGCTTGGCATTCAACATGGACATACCACGCCCAAAATCCTCCATCTTAACTACAAACCCCTTAATATAAACATTCCTAGAAATTCACTTTTCTACCTTCTAACAGTCTAATTTATACTCTACTTATTTTTTTATGACTTGTAATTCTTCCTGCAATTTTGGCAGATTTCTCCAGGGACTTAAGTCCAGTCCCCAGGACCCCTGGATACCATGCCAGGGCCTCTGAGACCCCAGGCAGGGGTGTCTCAAGGCATTCAGGGAAGCCAGGGGAACACCCTGGACTCCCACACTTCTCACCCAAACTATGACAGCTGCAAGATATGGGAGGGGAAGAGCTGTTTTCAAATAGAAATAGGGTTGTTTTTTTGTTTTTTTTCAAGGCAAGATGAGGCCAGGCAGGATGGAGCTCTGAGCAGCCAAGTCAAGTGGAAGGTGTCCCTGCCCATGGCATGATCTTTAACATGATCCTGTCCAACCCAAACCATTCCATTATTCTGTGATTCTACATTTAGCTACCCAAAGAAGAGAAAATTGAAGAAAATGGGGAGGAAATGGCAAGGGGGGAGGACGATACTAAAGAAAATGTAGACAACCTGGGAGAGTCAAACAGACTAACAGCAGTACAACAGCAGGAATATGTGTAAAGGAGAGGCAATGCATAGGAGGCTCAGAGACACAGGTAGCCTAGAGAAAAAGAGCTCAAAGAGAAGCTGCAGATACTGCAAGGAACAGGTGTGCAATGATAAAATATTGCAAGAAACAGATGGGCAATGATGAGGTTTCTGCAATTTGGATTAAAGTAATCTCTTCTGTCTGTAATATCAAATACACCACGTGCAGTAACTTCCAAGAGATCTCTACCTATCAGGACCTCATGCCCATTTAAAAGGTGGTAGCTAGCTGATTATCCACCTTACAAGAAAGAAGTATGATTTGAATTTTCATAGCCTTCACATCCAGATGATAGGTCTTTCTAGCACCTCACCAAGTGAATTAAAACTCCATAAAATTAAAGACAGATTTTCCTTTCCAGTCCAATCATCTCATAATATTTCCCTGTTTGATGAGCAAAGCAGAGTAGGAGATTTAAGATCTCATTAAACTTTTATGACAAAAATGTGAGCATTCAAAGGAGAAGCCATTTTTTGGTCACCACAGTCACAGTATAATGCAGAGCAGGACCAGCCCCATTTTAGATGATGAAATGTGAAGTCACAGCTATACACACATGAATTTGGGTGTAAATAAGGTGTCACTTGTCTAGCTGAGAAGCTTTCAGTCACGGCAAAATCTAGTTTAACTTTAAAAACCACAATTGGCACCGAAGGCCAGAGCTACCAGTGTTTGGTAAGTTCTGCAGCACTGGCCAGATCCCTTTTGGGAAATATCCACACTAACTCTTCCCCAGCCTCAGCCCACCAAAAAGCTCACCCTCAAAGAGGTGATTCAGTGCTTCAAATAGATTTTTAGGCTCTCTCTTCCTCTGTCCCTCCCTCTGGAGGCAGATTTACACTCCTAATTCAGTAGGTAAGCTAGGTGTCCTCCACTGAGTCACTGCTGCCTATTGTGTAAGACAGTGTATTTGTAAAGCAAAGTAGATTTTATTGATAGAAACATGCCTTGGCAATCAGTCCTCTGAGGATAAAAATCATGGATTCATCTCACAATGAGTATGTCTTCACTCATGAGATGCCAGCATCCAAAATTATTAACTGGTGTAAAACTCTATCTTGATTATTTGCACATTTTATTCGTAGGCTTGGCTGCATCTTAAGTCCCAAATCTATGCTATAAAGAGCCCAGCTAATTTACTCGAGGAGATTTTAAAGGTGTTCAGAAGCAAATACTTCTTTTTTAAGTTCAGCTGTATAATTTCCCCACAAATGGATGGTATTCCACCTATCATTTAAAAAAAAAAAAAAAAATTAAAAAAAAAGAACTGTGAAAAAATTAATGTTGCAAAACCAGGCACACAGAATTTGTATGCTAACAAACTGGATGTGCCAGAATTAAAGTTGTCCATGCCACCGTGTCTTGGCCCCTTTCTCGCACTGCAAGATCACAAGCCACTTTCCAGAGAAGGTCTGCGTCACTGATGGATTGCTCAAGGTAGGTGTTGCTTGGCGGCAGGCAGATTTATCCCTGCGATAAATTCCACCTAGGGCTTCCCACTGACTCGGCATCCCCGAAGGCCCAACGCCTGCCAGTAGGAAGCACTTGGCACAAACACTTAGGTGGAATTCAGACTGGCTGAATCTGGAGCCTAATGAGCAGCTATTCCTTATTTTGTTTCTTCCTCATTGTGCAGAGCATGGCCCCAGGCCTCAATTACTGCATGCTATTCAAACCCTGCTCAGAATGCACCATTATTAATTTCCCCATGTTTTCTCATTACTTATTTCCTATGGCACTTCTTGCTCCCTTCCCAGGGTCCTGCAGGCACAATCTACTTGACGGCAAGAGTGAAATGAGCAATGAATCTCACACTCAGCAAGGATGGGCAGCTTAAACTCTTCTGCTGGCCCAGGGCACCTGTGGTGAAGTGTCTCCCAGAGCAGGGACTGTTTTGTGCCACCAGCTGTCTGTGGCAAAGCTTCTCTGGAAGAAATGGAGCCACCAAAACCATTCTTCAGCAATGCCATCACTGTGCAGTGCCTACGTCAAAAATCTGAGAGCAGCTGCCATATTGCTCTCATTAAGTGAGCAAAGGACTGTTACCATAGAGTAATGGGCTCCTGCTGGTCCATTAACATTGGAGCAAAGCTGGAGGCATTTATGAAAACAATGTGGAAAGCATGGCATTTATTCTCAGAGCAAGGCAGCGCTGGTCCTTTCTCCTAGTGTTCTCCTGTAATGTCTTTATTCCTGAGGGGAATATTTATTTCCTCTGCTGGATGGTGGTGCAGGGGAACAACAGATGTTGAATTCCGCATAGCAAAGAGTTTAGAAAGACATTTTGAGTGAATCAGCTGTGCAGGTCAATTTATCCCCAACACTGAGTGGGAGGAACCATTGAAAGATGGCAGAGGTGTTGTTTACTGTCCTGTGATTACCTGTCTCATTAGCACAAATTGCAAATACTCCTGGTTAAACTCATGAGCACTTTGCTGCTAAACTCTCTTATGCAAATTCAAATGTATTACACACAAGAAGCAGCTATCTCCTGTATTTTCTGTCTTTCTCCTATCTGGCACCTTAATTCTTTGTTAGGAAGCATGTTATCAATCCAGACTATATTCCCTAGAAGCACCACATTTATTCAAACAAAAGAAACTCTGAGCTTAACCAGGGAGAAACATTTGAAAATCCTCAAGCAGTGACAGCCAGCTTTTCCTTGGTGGGTGTTGAAACCTGAAGTTCTGCAGTATTAGAACGTCCCTAGTAGCAAAATGCCAGTTTTTCTACGTGCAAGAGAAACTTTGAACATCAGAGCAGATGTGCCACAGTCTCCCTGCTCCCATCAGGTTCAGCAACCACAAGAAAAATTAAATTAGTAAAAATTAAATGCCCATTAATGACATCACTCCCTTTCAGAATTATGCAAACAAGAGAGGGATGAACTAATTTTATGCCACTGCTTGGGAATGTTCTGGGAAGCCAAATCTATTGTAAGGTTCTTCATTTTTATTAACAGAGATAGATAATTAGTTAAAAATTATTATTTAAAAGGTGAGGAATACTGAGAAAGAAGGGTATAGAACAGGGAGGATGGGGAAGATCTCTTCTGCATAGTTTTTCCACAGCTTTTGAGGGGACTGGGAGATCATCAAAGAGTAAAACCCCTTCTTGCAGCAAAAAGAGTGATTCTTCCAGAGACACAAATAAAATAGATGTTCCAGAGGCCACTGGACAGCAATGCCTTAAATATGCCACACAGATAATAATGAGAAAATCTGGTCGTGAAGAAGGATGCAGAAATGTGAATTAATAGTAATCCAAGTTCCTGGCTTCTTCAGAGACAGCTCCACAAAGCAACTTGGTCTTGTCAAAGATACATATGCATCTTCTAGCATATACCAAACCTAGCACCCATCAGTGGGGACCATCTGGTTAGCTAGCAGCTGGTAATTTCTCAAGTTCTCTCTATTTTTCTGTGTCTCCTCCATTGAGTCTTGAAAAATACAATGCGTAGGCCTCATGTGAGCAAAAAAAAAAAATCACAAACGAACAAATAAACAGGAATTCATCCTCTTTGCAATGTTCAAGTGTCCCCACATTACATGCAGGACTTTGAAAAGGATGCTTATTGTGGAGTTGCTGTTTGCACCAATCCCACTGTGGGAATCACTCATTTAAGTCATTGTTACAGTTTGGGGAACATCTAAATTCAAAGATGGGGCAAACCCATAAATAACAATGATGGGGCTAACCCATCAAAGCAAGGATGCCTATGCTCCATCAAAAAAAATAAAGAAAAGCTCTTTGTTTTCCATAAACAACTCAAGGTATTTTTGCCACTTAAAAGAATTCAACAACCCTTGGATAATTTGAAAGCAGAAAGTTGCTGCATGAAAGTGATCCTGGGTGGTGCTAAATTGTGTGAGGGCAGTGGTTGCCTCTGCCAGGGGCTGGTGAGGATGGTAGTGGATGGGGGAATCAGCACCTCTGGAATCTCAGGCAGGAGTTATCACCCTGGGGATTAAGTGGGAATCACAAACTGACCTCTCAGGTCATTACTGCCAAACCCATCACTAAACCATGTCCCACATCCACATGTTTTAAACACCTCCTAGAAAATAAAAACAAGATATGGCCAGGCTTTCCAAAGGCAGGTGAGAACAAGTCTGACCACAGACACTGCTGACATTCTCTGCATGAACATTTATGACCCAAAGTGTGCATGTGCCATCTGGGTATGTACACACTTGCAACTGCTTGAAACCTGCCTGCAACTGCTCACAATCTTCAGAGATGTGCCCTTTGCACTGTACTAATAATCTACAAATATATCTGCCAGCTGAGCAGGGGTTTATTTCTCTTTAACAAAAACAAAGCAACCCGTGCAGGAACAGATAAATAAAGCTTGAACTCAGTTGCATTTGGTGAGGAATATACAATTCACGGCAAAAAAAAACCAGATCCCCAAGCACACGTGTCCCTGAAGGAGAGCCCAGGAAAACAGTTTGGTGGACTGTTTCATCCTCCTTGAGGAGCAGAGATCCAGTGGGAGGAGGGTGAATACTCATCACTGAACCCCCCTCTCCAGAGCATGCCATGCACAGCAGGTGTATATGTGATCTCTCACACCTTCCCTCTCTCTTGGCTGCAGTGCAGCTAATTTCGGTGGCATGGGACATAAGGAACCCTCCTTATGCTGCATCTCCTCAAATTTCACCTGCTTTCCAGCAACCTTGTCAGAGTAAAACGCAGCACAGCACCAAGGATTGTGGAATCGCTACTTTTGATGAATCAGCAATTGGGATTTTATTGGATGTAACCCAGCACCATGGGTCTGTTCCCAGTTCCCCTTTCATTACGTTGTGCCAGGACTGGAGCAGGGACCCTGGCAGCTCCTGGCCCTGTAGCCTACCTGCTGCAGGGACAACACCCTGCAATCCTCAAAATGTCAGGAAAGCAACTTGTTGTCTGACCCCAATGACACTGTGACACAATCTTTTCCAAAGTCTGCAGTCCCTGATGCCATCAGCTGCTCTCACAGACGACCAAATCAAAGGGGATAAGCTGCACACTGAGGTTCCTGAGAGGCAGTTTGTTGAAAATCGAGTTCCAAACTTAAGCTTTAAAATAAACACATCAAGATAAACAGATTGGTCTTTGTTTCAGACACGATCGGCTCGACTATTTTTCTTCTTGTTGATGCTCCTAATGTTTTTCAATGTGTGATGCCATTTCCTGAGGACTGCCTCTGCTCCAGAAACCTGTGTTCTTCCTTGGCTTCTTTTTGCCTTTTGTGGTTTATACACACAGGTGACCAGTTTACCACTGACTCAGGCTGGACACTAAGGCTTTTCACTCAGTCATTTTCACTCTGCTTTACACTTTGGCCACTGATACAAGTTGTCTGCATCAGGTAATAATTCCTCTGCCAAAATGGGTGAGCAGCACCAGTGACAAGTCTAAGGCAACCCCACTCCCACATGAGATGTAGTAAATGTGGAAGAAACCTCCTTCTACCTAGGGAGGGAGTGAAACACACAGAGGCCACAGCAGCCTGGCGCAGCAAGGGCTGCAGCAGACTCCTTTCTGTCCCAGCACAGCATCATCTGGAAAAATGTCATTGCACATCCCAAGGCAAGGGACACAAATGCTGTGCAATTCTCTATCCAAGTTAGGCAATCCCCAAAGTCGGCTTTGAACAGCACAGAAACATGCTGTGTTCTGAGTTAGTGGAAGGAAAGTTTTAGAGAAAATTGGGAAATTTGGAGCAAACTGAGACTTGGGAGAAATGGTCAGCCGGCAACAGAAGGCATGTTAAAATAAATCTGTCCTAAGAAAATAGCATTTAGGCTGTTACATAGGATGGGGCAGCAGTAGTTGTGAGCAGTTGCAAATTAAATGCAGTTGATTTCCACACTTGGGACTATTAAATCTCAGTCCTTATCATTTAAGGGAGGAAGCCATTAGTGTGCCACATGAGTGAAAAAAAGAATGTGTTGATCTTTATGCGGGATGTTCAAACGCAGGTGTCATTTGACTTATCAATGCCTGCAAACATCCACATTTTTAAGCACCCTTCCAACATCTACGCAATTGAAAATCAAGACTCAGATGAAAGCAGGCCACATCTTTTTAACATGAAATTTACACATACCTCACACGTGTCTGCCTGAATTATCCAGAAACATGGCAACCAAATGTATTTTAATGAAAGATTGTGAAAGAAAACCTGTTTTATTTCAGTCCACAATATTCAAAATTCCTCTTCTTGGAACCCATGAAATTCTGGCATTTATTTCAAAGATATCACTTACCTACTTCTGAAGCATTCTTGTTCTATTTCTAATAAGAGATGTGATTTTAATTTTGATGTTGGCCTCAAGTGAGCCGGAGTTTGAGATTTGATCCACGAAAATGCTGCATTGCTTGGGAGATCTGTAAATTAACAAACCCACAGTGAGAGGAAACAAACGAAAAATAACTGATGGGGAAGAAATGTTCAGAGAGCTGCAAGCCTCCATATCAGGGGCTTTCTCCTGAGACTAGGCTAGAAAGAAGGTTTGGACCTAAAAAGCGTTTGCATTCAGTTTGGATACTCAGAGTGGTTGTCAGAGAGCCTTAGAGCACAAGCCCTGGGCTGTGCAGACCCCCAGCCCTGCAACAACCAGGAAGGTGCCTCCCTTCCCCTTTTGGGCATCATCCTACATTTCACCAGCGTTCATCGCCCCACACTAATCTTTTTGCACCTGTGGTTCCTGGCATATCCTCTGCCAAGACACGGACTTTTAGTAGAAAAGAAAAAGAAAAAAAAAAAAAAACCGAAAAACAATGCTCTGCTTTTTAATGCCAAAGTTATTAATATTTAACATTCATAACACAAAACCGGTAAAACCGGTTCGGCAAAATAAAGCCCGGCATTTTATTATTATTTTAGGGTTTAATTTAGTCATCGTAATTTACTCAGGTTCATGTTGGCAAATCACGCAGAGCTGGGACTTCACCCCTCCGGCCCGACCAGTTTTGGAGAGCGGCCAGCGGCGCCGGGGGGCAGCGGGGCGGCTGCCAGGGGGAAAACACCCGCAGACCCCTCTGCAGCGATCGGGATAGAGCCGAGGGGACCGGGACACGGTCCAGCGGGGCTCCCCGCCGCTCGAGGGCCGGGACGGAGCCCATCCGGGAGCACCGGGACACTGCCCGTCGGGGCTGCTCGGCGCCGGGGTGCGGCGCCGGCTCGCCATTGCCCTCTGGAGGAGCCCGGGCAGTTCTCTGCGGTTACCCGCGGGGCTGTGCTAAATTTAGGGATGGCTTTGTAATTTTAATTTCTCTGGGTTTTTTTGGTTTTTTTTTTTTGTTTGTTTGTTTGTTTGTTTCCTTTCTTTTTTGTTTTTAATTTCACGGACTATCCCCAGCCTTGCATCCACCGCGTCTTCGGCACCGCTGGGAGTGGGGGATGCCCCACCGCGGCTGCCCGGACCGCTGGGTCCTGGCGATAGGGAAGTTGGGAATAGCCCAAGGCTGACACAGGCTGCGCCGTTGGGGCGGTTCGGGAAATGAACAAAACGGGGGAAAGAAAAAATAGTAAAACAAAATAGGAAAGAAAAGACAAGACAAGAGAAAAGAATAAAAAGTAAAATGGGGGGGGGGGGAAGAGAAAATAAAAAACTAGGGAAGAAATAAAGGGTCAAAAAGTAAAAAAATTTTAAAAATTTAAAAAAATTAAAAAATTAAGGAACAAAATAAAACTAAAGAAAACGAAAAAACGGAGAGCAGTAAGAAAATGAGAGGCTGGGGGAAAGCGGAGATGCACAGCAGCCCCGCCGGCCGCTCGGGATGCTCCTTTCCACCTCCTTCCGTTCCGCGCAGGGCCGACGAATCCCAATGGGGGAGTTCTCAGCCCGCCACCGGTGCGGGAGCGCCCGCGGCGCGCGGGCATCCCCGGCGCGCGTGTCCCCGCGCCCCGCCCCCCGCGCGCGCGTCACGGGGCGGAGCCCCCGCTCTTTCTGCGCGCTCCCCGGGCCCGTCCCGCCCCATTCCCCCTTTTTTCCCCACATGTCCGTTTGTTGTCGCCGTCGCCATGGCGGCGGGGGCGGCGCGCCCGCGAAGTGAGGTGATAAGAGGGAGCGGCGGGGACAGGGCCGCGCAGTGTTGAGCGGGGCGCGGCGGCGGAGCGCACCGTGAGCGTCCCTCCTTCTATCCATCCCTTCTTTTCCCCACTGGCAACACCGCGCCCCGTCCGTCCTGCCCGGCTCCCCACATGGCCGCGGCTCCTCGGGAAACGCCTCGCGCCGCCGCCCTGCCGGTGCCGGAGCCGCGTTGCCGGGCGGCGGCTGCCGCCTCCTCCACCTCCTGCCCCTCCTCCTCGTCCCCGCGGCGCCGCTAGCGCCCGCGCCCCGCTGCGCGCAGCACCGAGCTAGAAGAATCAGCAGCGGCAGCAGGGCGCTCCCGCGGCACCTCCCCGGCGGCGGCGCTGCGCCGGCTCCGCGCGGGTAGACGGCGCGTCCGTGCCGCCTCCCCTCGCTCTGCTCCGCGGCGGCGCTGCGGACGGCGGCGGCGGCTCGGCGGGACGCCCCGGCACGGATGCGGTGGGTGCCGGCTGCCCGGGCTGCCTCGTCCCCTCCCTCCTGTCCCATCCCTGCCGTGCCGCCGGCTGACTCCGCTGTGTCTCCCCATCGCAGGCAGCCCCCGGCGAGTGCGAGATGGCGCTCAGCGGCACCCTCCTTCCCTCCATCGCCACCTTCGCGGCGGGCGCCGCGGGCCGCGAGAAAAGCGGCGCGGCCCGCGGGCCCCGGCAACGTGAGTATCGGCGCGACACGGACGGGGACGGGACGGGGCCGGGCGGGGGCCGTCGGGGGCGCGTTGCCGTGCGGCCAGGGCTGAGGCGTGCCGATGTCCTCGCAGCGCTGGCGGGAGGAGCTGTCGCAGCTGAAGCGGCCGCCGCCGGCGCTGTCGGCGCGGCCGGCGGAGACGCCGCCGTCGGAGCTGGAAGGCGCCGCCGCTCTAGGGGCCCGCCGTGACGCCGAGGAGTTCAATGACCTGCTCGACTTCGACTTCATCCTCTCCAACTCGCTTATGCACCAGGAGCCCACTGCCGCTGCCGCCGTGGTGGTGGCCCCCGCCGCCACTCCGGCCCCCACCGTCAGCCCCTGCCCCACCGGGCCCTTCGCCTACCCGCTGCCCCGGCCCGAACCAGCCGGTGTCCTCTACGGCGGCGGCGGCGGGGGTGGCTGCGACGGGGCGCCCGCCGCCGGGTCCGCCGCACCTTTCAACCTTGCCGACATCACCGACGTGTCCCCCTCGGGAGGCTTTGTGGCCGAGCTGATGCGGCCGGACCTGGACGCGGTGTACCTGCCAGCGCCGGCCGCGCTGCCGCCCTTGGGCAGCCTGCAGGGCAAGTTCGTGGTGAAGGCGGTGGGCGACTACAACCACCCGGGGCTTAGCCCCAAGAGCGGCCCCGCCGCCCCGCCTCCCGGCGCCGACGGCCCCGGCGCGCCCTACACCTCTCTGCCGCGGATGTGCCCCAAAATCAAGCAGGAAGCCGCGCCGCCGTGCACGCTGGCCCCGCTGCCGCCGCACGGGAGCAGCCCCCGAGGAGCCCCCCAGCACGACTTCGCCCTGGGCAGCCGCCCGCTGCCTCGGAGTACGCCTTCACTGGGACCCGAGGAGATGCTGAGCGGCAGAGACTGTCTCCCCGCCACGCCGGGGCTGGGCCACCCGCCGCTGCCCCCGGGGTACCCCCCGGCTCCGGGCTACTCCACCTTCCTGCCCGAGCAGCTCTCTCCCGGAGCGCTCCAGTACCAAGGTGAGTCCCCGCGGCGCTGGGCCAGCGCTGTCCCCGCCTGAGCCGGCCGTGCCTGGGCGCTGGCCGTGCTCACTCCTCCCTATCTGCCTCTAGAGCTGATGCCGCCGGGGAGCTGCCTGCCTGAGGAGACCAAGCCCAAGAGGGGACGCCGGTCGTGGCCTAGGAAAAGGACGGCCACACACACCTGCGACTATGCGGGCTGCGGCAAAACCTACACCAAGAGCTCTCACCTCAAGGCGCATCTGAGAACCCACACAGGTTAGTCCCATTGCCGGGATCAGGGGATGTCTTGGCCTGAGGGGCACGGGGTGGCCCCTCGTGGAAGGGCGTAAGCACAGGAGGAGGGTTAAAAGCAACAACACTTTTCCTTGCTGGGTTTCCGGACTTTTTTTTTTCCCTTGGCTATGTGAAGTCCTATGCAGTCTTTGCTTATTGGCTTGACATTTTACTTAATGGTTCAGAGTGACTCACATGTGGAGCGGGTGGGTTTCTTGCCAAGTCAGAGTTTGTCACTTCTCTCTTGCTATGTGGCTAGCTAATTAGCAGGTAATTGGAAGCTGCCTGGGCTTTGTTGCTCTGGATTGTGTTGGCCCACTTCTGAGAAACTATCTTTTCTGGAAGATAACTGGTTTGTTTGCTGGTGGTGAAGTGCTTCACACACACACCCTGCTCTCTTGGCTGGCAGTAGGGTGAGAGGTTGTGCACCTCTGCGAGCTGTTTGTTCTTTTTTGGGAAAATTAGATAGATTCCCTGAAGAGCAGGGGCTTTCAGCTGAGCTGGTAGCTGTGATGGAGGGTGGCTCACCTACATGTAGGACATGTTCCCCTGCATCAGCAGAGTTTAACTGTCGATTGTCCACTGCTAGAATTGGGATAAAGTCTGCCCAGACTGTGTATCTGAGTCCAGTCTCAAACTTCAGCCTCTCAGCTGAGTGCCGAGTTGCAGTAACTGAGCTTGTGAAAGCAGGTACAGCACATGGGTTTCATCAGCGTGGGCATTCCTTAACAGTGACTAGGTAACCTGGGAATTTGCATAATTTGAATCCCTGGGTAGTGAACCTGATTCAAAACTTTCTCCTGGAGAGGAGATGGGAGAAGGAAAATATACTGGCACTGCAGTAGTTAGCCTACATCTTCAGGCGGGGGGAAAAAATCAGGCAAGTGATCAGCAAACACCTGCCCCAAGCTATCAGCATATCCCCGTGATGTGTAGGACAGGGAGTTTGTAATTGTTGGGGAAGCTCAACTTGCCATCAGCACACTTGGTTTTTTTATAATAAAGACACTAGTAAGACCGAGTCCTTAATCAGACCCAGCCAATGAAGACAGTTTCCAGCTGTTTTTTAATTCTTGACACCTACAATTATCTAAATACGTTGTCTGCTGAGCTATTTCTGGTTGCTATTTGATTGTGTAACACCTCCAGCAAAAACACACACTCAGGTGCTCTGAAGTCTCATGTACAAGGCAGTGACAACGAGCATTTTAGTGAGGATTTAAGTCACGCTAGCATTTCATAATACTTGTACATCTTGAAAAGACAGCCTTGCTCTTTTCTTAGTTTGTTTGCAACTGCTTCATGGGATTCATTGCGTTTGACCACTCTTTGTTTTATCTGGGACAGCTGCTTGAAAGAACATGCTATGAACAGTAGCCACAAAAAAAACAAAAGCCCTAACTGCTGTGTTTCATAGCTGATTTTTTGGGTTTTTTTAAATAGGTGAGAAGCCGTATCACTGTGACTGGGAAGGCTGCGGGTGGAAGTTTGCCCGATCTGATGAACTCACTCGCCACTACAGAAAACACACAGGCCACCGCCCGTTCCAGTGCCAGCGCTGTGACAGAGCCTTCTCCAGGTCAGACCACCTCGCCTTACACATGAAGAGGCACTTCTGATTTGGGAAGGCAGTGGATCTTTCCCCCAACTGCCACAGAGATTCAGTATTTACAGCACAAGGACTGTCTTCCACGAGATGGGGAGAACTCATTTAAAGCACTACAGATAATCGAGGTGAAGTCTTCCAAAGAGTGGAAAAGAGGGATAACTATATATGGACATTGCAACTTTCTTTTTTTATAGTTATACACTTAAGAGAACCAAAGACGTTGGGGTCAATGACTGGATCCTCTATCATTCCATTTGTAAATCCAACTTGAATCATTTCTGGACTGCAGAATGCCAAGGAGTGACTGGAAGTCACGGATATCAGGGTTCAACAGGCTGTATGTAGTTTGGAGGGTGGGGATATTACACAGGGAAATGACATTCCCTTAATTTCCTTTCAATGCAATATTAGATGTACATGTCATCTTGTACTTCTTTTTTTTTTTTTTTTTTTTCTTCTAAAAGCCATTACAATGTTAAAAGAGAAGGAAAAATTCAGGTACAGAATTATATTTTAAAAGCCTATTTCATGGTGCTTAGTGACTGTTGGTTCTAGAGGTACCAAAAACAGGAAGCCAAAGTTCTCAAACTGCTGCATATCTGACAAGGAACTATTTTTTATCTTCCGATTGCCAATTATGACCTAAATCAGGGGAATAACCCTGGTTTATCTTTTTTATTAAGAAAATAACTTTATGCAGACAGTCTGTAATGCACTGTGGTTTCGATGTGCAATAGTTTGTACAATGGTTTATTCCCAAATATGCCTTAAACAGAACAAATATTTTCTATATAGTTCTTTACATAATAAATATGTAATATAAATTTAAGCAAACTTCTATTTTGTATATTTGTAAACTAAAAAGTAATAATGAACATTTTGTTGGAATTTGAATTTTGCATATTCAAGGTGAAAATAAGTTTTAAATAAACCTGTAATATTTTATCTGAATGGTTGCTCTAGTTTTTTCTGTGTATGGACATGGCCAAAGAAAGCTTATTGAGTTTACCAAGGCAAGGAGGGGGTGGTGGCAAATGCTTGTAGTCTCAGGATTCTGAAAGACAGGATTGGTTAAGTGTAGTGCTGACGTAACATCTCATTTTAGGGAAAAAGGTGTATGGAAAGTTTTTGCTCTGGATGTCGAGTTGCTGCTTATCTCACCTGTGTGGGTGAAACCGTAATTTGCCATTTTTAAGGTAACTCAGTTTAAATGATTTTTTAGAGGACATACTTCTGTTGAGGACATGACAAGACCTTGTGCATGTGATTTTTTATTTAGGTTTTTTTTTTTAGCAGTCTTCTCAGCAATGAAGGATTCCCAGCTTCATTACCTTAGCTTTCTTAGGCAAGCCGGTGTAACTACTTCAGCAAAGGAAAACCCACTGAGTAATATCCAGCAAAGAATTAAACCTCGCTCAGAGAATAAAGGGCACGCGCACACAAAACCATCACCAGCATGGGAGTTTTCTTTTGAAACCTGCTCTGCCTTAGGAAGCCAGTCACTCCGCAAAGAGCCAGGATTCCTGCAGGAATGCACACGTAGCCAGGGAAGGCTGGCCATCCAGGGACTGAAGACATGTTGCTCTGAAATGCCTGGTGTCCCTCCAGCAGCACGTGTTGCACCGCAGCTCCAGGGGCTGCCAGCCCGCCCCGAGTCACCACCAGCCACGTGGTGCTTCTCATTGGGGAACCTCGTTGTTCCAGCTGCCTTACAGTATCTGCAGCAAACAGATGATTTCCACATTAGTGCTGGGTGAATGGGACCTGTTTTTCTCACTACTCTTTGCTAAAAGGGAAGAAGCGATTCCTCCTCAGCTGATTTGTAATGTCTGTCAGCTAGGAATTTGGGTGTATGTGGTGTCCAGTAAAGCTGAGGAAAAAAAAAAATAGCAGGCAAGAGGCTTTTGTATCTTTGTAGTAGTTGAACAAAAGTGGCAACATCAAATTTTTATGTCCGAGTGAGCCTTTGAAATGCTACTAAAGGTCACAATTCAATGCGGTGTTTGTGTGGGGACCAGTGCCATTTCTCCCTCCGTTTGTGTAAGTAATATAATGATGCAGAAAATATTTCTCACCCCTTATCACTTATGCATACTTTGTTCAACTGAAAGTTATCTTTTGATTTGGTTTATAGGCAACACAGGGAGTAGGGAATATCTTGTTTGGTTTGCAAATAGCAAGTATTTAAAACTAAATTAAAGTTTTGAGTCATCCTTTATCGGAAGCTTTTTCTATGTGAAAACTTTTTTACAATTAAAACAGGCTTTTTTTTGCCTCCTGTGTTGCTCTGCCTGTGAATTCTGGATGAGATCCAAGGTCAGCATTGAAGCTGGCATATGCTGAGGGCCTGAAATATTGTCGTCCCATCCAATTATGCCGAGGCATGCTTGGTAGGTGTAGGATCTCCTTTGTATGGCTGCCATTCAAAACCTCTTACATATGTGCAAGGTCTATGTTCTAGCACATCTGTAAGTACTGAAATCTGAAGGGTTCATCTGAGAAACTGGCTTCTTTTGCTTTTCAAGCATTCTGTCATTATGCACCCTTAAGAATTTTGTGAGACACTAGCACTTGATAAGGCATTATCTGCTTCAGCCAGCTTCATTTTCTGCTTGATGTTTTTATGGACCTTAGATTTCTAGTAGCATAAACAATGGCATTCTTGAAACAGGGCATTGTTCCCTATTCCACTAGATTTTTTTTCTAATTCCCTTTTTTCCCCCAATCCTAACCAAGCTGTCCTCATGTCTGAATTTCCAGACTGAAAGGGCCAGGACTGTAACTTTGTATTTAAAAGGAAGTACTGCTGTGTCTTTAACCGTTTCTAAATTGCTAATCCTATACTTTTTTTGGGACAGGAGCCAACTGCTCACTTTTTGCCATACAGCATGCAACCCATGAGAGGCAGTCCTTACTCTTAAGGAGATCTCCGGGGGAAATTCTGAAATAAGCAGTGCTCTGGTAAGTAGAGCTGGAAGCAGCACATTGTGTTTGCCACCTGTTTTGTTGTCTGAGATCCTGGAGTTGCACTTAGGTGCAGGATTGCACATGGATGCGGTGAAACAACACATGTATCAAAAAGCGTATCTCATAAAAACATATGTAAAACACCAAGAAGTCTTGTAGGTATGTCTTGAAAAACAAGATTTGTTTAGCGTTGCTAAAGCTGTACTCATGTGCTACTTTGCTGGGGCATCTAAAAGTTGGGGTTTGAGGTTATTAGGGGTGGCCTCTCTGACATGGGGTGAGCACCTCCAGAGCTGCCCCAGAGCACTACTTCAGCTACTGAAGGCAAAATCTCTTGCGGGAGTTATCTCTGCCGTTAAACAGTAGCCATCCTTAATCCTGCTCACCCCTAGACCAAATCTCTCTGGAGCACACTTAGCATGTATAGATGGAGCTGCTTAAAACAAGATGGCACATGCCTGCCTGCTGAGTGCCAATTATTCAAAAGTGGCACCAGAGTAAAAAATCTTCTCAACTGCTATGCACTTGTCTGCTGCACACCACAGCCTGGGAATTTGAGTTTGATTGTGACTCAGCACAAGAGGCTTCAGCCAGCCCCTGTCACACAGAGGGGTACTTGCAAGAGAGTTTTCTTACCCCTCATGGTGGTTACCAGATTCTGCCACAGCTGAACTCAACTGTGAATCTCACAAGGATTTATATTAAGCTGATATGAATCAGTGAATTTCATTCTCCTTCTCTTTAATAAGGGAAGATCAGAGACTTCTGCGGTTAATCACCTCGAGTGCTAACGGTTCAACAGAATTAGTTTACAGAGGTTTCCTATGGGAGTGTGCTGGATCTCGGAGCTAGCCTGCTTTCACTGGAGTACCTGGCAGGCACTTTTAACGGCATTTGAGTGCAAGGAATTCCAAATTAACCTGTGTGTGTCCCTGGGCTTCCTCCCCTGAGTGTGACTGGGTCAGCAGCAAGAGAGTAGGACTGTTTTGCAAGCTGGGGACAGACAGAGCAGTGGTTACACCATAGGGCTTGGGCAGGGATCTGGATGTGGTAGAAGAGCTGGCAGGAGGAAGTAAACTCAAGGTATGGTGAGCAAAACCAATATGGAGAGGAAAAGGAAAACCACCACCACCAGAAGCAGCAGCACAGCCATGTGTTGACTCAGGCTTGCCAGGAGAGCTCCCCAGATTAAATAGCTGTATTTAGGCTCAGTGGATGTATCTCTGGACAGCAATAGTGATGAGTGTGTACTTAAAAGAGGGGAAGGCCCATCATTCACTGAAATTTAATTGAGGTCACATTGGCTTGGAGCCACAGGGGAACACTCCCACATTCCCCTGTCTGCCATACACTTGGATGACTCACTTTTCGTCTGCCCTTCGCTCTTGCCATGACTTTACCAGGGGAACATTTTCATTACATCTGAAGGCATTGCCACTGAGCACAAAATTGTCTCTGCGGCGTGGAAGTGGGTGGTGGTGGTGTTCCTGCAGCCTTGTTCTCCACCCTAGATGCATATAGGTATCTATTAGTCTCTTTTTCACCTTTGGATGCATACCTGTGAGCCCTCAAGGCTACAACCTTAATGGTGTGAAAGATGGGAGGAGAAAAAGTGGCTTGTGCTTTATTAACGTTTATTCTATATTTAGAGCATGCATTCCCAGGGTTTTACGGGAGACAGGTGGCCCTAACAGGTATTCACAAGAGACATTAGGCAGCTGCACCTTTTCCCTTCATTGATGTTTTCCGTACTCTTGGAGCTGCAACTTCTTTCGTAACCTAAATGGTGATTTTCACACAGACCTGGCTAGCTTGGGGTCAACCTCATGACTTGCTAATTAAGAAGAAGATGAAGTTTTAGGGAACACAGAACACACCGAGCTGCTTTCACTGTGAAACCTGGGTGAGCAGAAGGGTAATCATGTGCTGCTATCACCACAGCCATCTTGTTGCAACCCTGAAAAGTTTTGCATGGTTTTGCTTTGGGTACAGCGTGCTTGTTTATCAAGCACAAGCTAAGGCTTGCTTAAATCTTGCCATTCAAGTTCTCCACTGTTAAACTTTCAGGCATTATTCAACAAAATAATCCAGCTTCCCTTTGTTATTTGGTTTAAGGCCTTTAAGAACAGATATCCTGCAGTTATCCAGAATGATTTACCCCAGTACTGCCACAGCAGTTAGGAAAGATCTGACAGGGAATGTCATATCACCAGCACACAGGGATTCATTTACTGGGAGCCTCCTTGATGATGCTCAGAGTCTCTTTGTGCATGTCCCAATGTCACAGAACCACAGAATCACAGAACCGCAGAATCAGCTGAGTCGAAAGAGACCCTCAAGGATCATTAAGTCCAACTAATGGTCCTTCAGAGAATCATCCCACCATGTGCCTAAAAGCATTGTCCAAACAGTTCTTGAGCTCTGTCAGGCTTGGGTCTGTGGCCCTTCTCTGGGGAGCCTGTTCCAGTGGCCAAACACCTTCTGGAGGAAAATCCTTCTCCTAATATACAATCTAGACTTTTCCTGACACAACTTCAGGCTATTTCCTCGGCTCCTGTCCCTGGTCATCACAGAGCAGAGATCAGTGCCTGTGCAGAATCTGGCCCTTTCCATACTTAAACTCCATACTGTTGGTGATTGCCCAGCCCTCTTATTTGTCAAGGACTCTCTGCAAGGCCCCCCTGCCCTCCAAGGACTCAACAGCTCCTCTCAATTTTGTATCATCTCTGAATTTCCCCAGTGTTCCTTCCAGTCATGTGCCCAGATCATTTATGGAAATGTTGAAGAGCACAGGGCCGAGGATGGAGCCCTGTGGAGTCCTGCAGAGATGGCAGGAGCAGAGTCCTGGCCCTTCCATGGGAAAGCTCTTTTATTTTTCTTGCCTGAGAACCAGACCTGCACTTGTCATATGGGAAAACCTGACTCCTTTTGCCACTGAGTCTACCCTGCGCTTCCTGCCACGTAGAAATTCTGCAGAGAGGTTTTTTCTTATGTGTGGAAAACTGCTTTTTGAGGTTTCTGCATGAGTTTGATTTCACACACCAGGGCTCTTGGAGGTGCCACGGTGTCAGCACTGTTCTGAGTCCAAATCTCATCTAGGGTCTTCCTCCTTGGGGTATCTCTTGGGGGCTTAGCCCCTGTCATTGTTATGTTCCTCTTTTCCAATGAAAATTAGTATTGTGAATTAGTATGTTGATAAAGTACTAGGGGCAACACTGATGGCAATTACTGAAGCGTGTTAGAATTTACTCTCCAAGCTCTGGACAAGGTTTTATCCTGTGTTTAGACTCAAAACATACTGATTCAATAATGCTGTTGGCAATGTAAGGGGGCTGCCCAAAGGGTTGCATTTGTCTTTGCACTGGATGTACAATGGCTGTCCATTCTCAGTTCCCACATCACACTGTTTCAGCAACAGGCTCCCCTGGCTGATGAAGGATGGCTGAGTTTGTTGGCTGTGCAGCAGATTATTATTCATGTCAACATATCAAAATGCTTTCCAATGGAAAGCAAAACAACTTTGCTGCTTTCTGCCTTCCTGCCTCCCCAATAACTGTTAGTGCTCTCTGCAGCTTTAGAGAATATGACAATGCTGCTGTCACCTGCACAAGATGTTTGACTACCTTCCTTCTGCAAACACCTCCTAACCAGAATTTGCTTTTACAAGGTTCCCATATTCATAATGTAAAACTCACTGCTGAGGCTTCCTATGCAAAGAGAACAACTTCTAACTGTGGTGCGGAGCAGGAGCAGGGAAGCACAGGGCAGGGCAGTGGCCACTTTTGTCTGGCCATGGGTGTTCTGTCCCAGCCACTGGCCAGAAATGGGGCTAAAAGGAACAAGTGGCCCTGTGATGGGCGTCTCAGGGGTGATCCCACTTTGTGCTCACTGGAAATCTCCCTTCCAGGGAGCCCTGATGCTTACAGGTTTGTTCCAACACAGGAGCCTGAGAAGCACAGATGCCTTTCCAACTTGTGTTTATTTTATGCTGTAGCTCTGCAGATTCCACTTACTCTATAAATATTTGATCCTCTTTGGTACCTTCCTGAGCTTCTGGCTTCTGAGGGACCTTGTGGCAAGGAGTTCTGTGATTAAATATGAACTAGCCTAAAAATATAGGTGGGGGGGGAGAAGAAAAAAAGTATTTATTTTCTGTGGTGCCTGAGGTTGCTGCCTTCCAGATTCCTGCTGTTTTCCCTTTCCTACACACTGCAGAGAAGGAAAGGATCTCACCTCCAGCTCTAACTCAACCTTGAATTCCTTGTGAACTACCAAAGGCTGAAAGAATTTGACTTTGGTTGTGTTTTTTTATGAATTTGTGTAGAGAAAGTAAATATGAGATTTTTACATATGGATGAGTAAATCTAGTCTACTGTAGACTGGAAGAATGCCAGGATATTTAGCATAATGTGATATTTCAGTCAATATTTACATGATGTTTTGGTTTACTGGTTTGATTATTTGTTTTTTGTTTGGTTTTTTTTTTTTTTAATTCCAGGATATCTGAGAAGCCCCTACCCTGCAATCCCTCTGTTTTTTTAAGAAAGAGTGTTTCTTCAAATTTAATTCAAAAAAGGAAAAAATATTTTCAGGATTTTCTTTGTTACACCTTGCAAAGTTTCATGAGAACACTGTTTGTCAAAGTGTTTTCCAGCTCATGTACCTAAACATCCACACAGGTTGGAATAACTCATTATTTGTTTGTACACCTTTATTACTGAGGCATAATTGTGGGGTTTGTGCATTTGCTACTGTTATGTTTACTGTTAAGTGGAGAGGGAAACTGACCACAGCAGTGGTCTTTCCCTGTTGTTGTGTCCTAGGTCTTGAACAGCAAGTGTCAAAAATGCAGTGTCCTTTTGTACTGGATGCTGAAATTCATTCCAGATGAGAGAAATCTCTAAGAAGTGATCAAGGTGTATCGAGGCTGTCTGGGAATCCGACTACTTCATTAACAAACCAAATTCATTCGGTTGCAGGTAAATCCCCTTGGTGAGATGAGGTTAGGGTTTATGCTGATTTGGGGCTATGCAAATGGACTGCATAAACAAATCCAAAGCATTATATATAAATAGGTAGCACTTTGAAAAAGTTTATGATCTGAATCTTCAGAGTCCAGCACTGGAAGCTGGACAAAGGCAAAGGAGGGGGGAAGAGAGGCGGGGGGAAGGGAGATATGGTAGAATACAGAGCAAAGGAATGATTGAAACATTGGCCAAACCACTGTGTTAAGTCAGAGGTTTTCTCTGACTGGCTTCTCCCAGCATTTTGTTTTGTGCTAAACATAAGGTGCCACAGTTTACATTTAATAACTCTGTCCAAGTTAGTAATTGAAATAAATACTGACTGTCCATGAGCAACATCCCGCTAGGCAGCACAGAAGCACAAGAGAGGAATCTCTTCCTCTGCAGATGTATATCATATATAAAACTTGGTGCATGAATTTCCTCAGGGAAGGAAGCACAGGGAAGTCACTCAGCAGATTTTTTCAGTCTTTCCTTACCTGTAGCTTTGCAGTTCCTGGCTGCTGGGAGCAAGGTGACAGCAGACAGACAAACTCCAAGGATAAATACTGTGACTCTCTTATCCCAGGCAAGACTAACAGCCAGCACTTAGAGGCACACAGGGTCCATTCTTCCACCTCCTGTACAGCTCCTGAGACCAGGATGCGAAAAGAGGAGACAGGCTGGTAGGAGGAAAATTTACAGGAAGTCAAAATGGTTCAGCAGTGCCCAATGGAGTAGCCGCTGCTCTTATTTCTTTCTCCACCATATATAAATGTCTCAGACCCAGAGCTGTTTTGGGCAACAGCAGGTGGTATTTCTTTGAAGTATGGTAGATCTGTTGTTTCCTTCCTTCCTTCCTTCCTTCCTTCCTTCCTTCCTTCCTTCCTTCCTTCCTTCCTTCCTTCCTTCCTTCCTTCCTTCCTTCCTTCCTTCCTTCCTTCCTTCCTTCCTTCCTTCCTTCCTTCCTTCCTTCCTTCCTTCCTTCCTTCCTTCCTTCCTTCCTTCCTTCCTTCCTTCCTTCCTTCCTTCCTTCCTTCCTTCCTTCCTTCCTTCCTTCCTTCCTTCCTTCCTTCCTTCCTTCCTTCCTCCCTTCCTCCCTTCCTCCCTTCCTTCCTTCCTTCCTTCCTCCTTCCTCCTTCCTTCCTTCCTCCCTCTCCCTTCCTCCCTCCCCCTTCTTTTCTTCCCTTCCTTCCTTCCTTCCTCCCTTCCTCCCTTCCTCCCTTCCTCCCTTCCTCCCTTCCTCCCTTCCTCCCTTCCTCCCTTCCTCCCTTCCTCCCTTCCTCCCTCCCCCTTCTTTTCTTCCTTTTCTTTCTTTTTCTTTCCCTCTTTCACAGAATCATTAAGGTTGGAAAAGACCTCTGAGATCCCTGTGCCCAATCTTGTCCTCCCTTCTCTTCCTCCCTCTCTCCCCCACACTGTAATTGCAATGACACCATTTAACATTACCAGTTTATTGCAAGGGAATTTGCAGTTTTGCTGTGGAGCCAAGCTGATAATTTTGTTTGGGAGACGGGGCTCTCACTTTACATCTGGGTGCTATTCATAAAGATCCAGTCCTTGGAGCCCTGTGGTGGGAGCGAAATGACAAAACACTTTAAAAATGAACAGAGAAATTGAGATGAAAGGCTCAAAAACACAACAAAAGAATCACAAACCAGGAGACAAGGGGGCCTCACTCAGCAGCTTGGCGAGTGCTCTTCATGTCTGTGGGATGCAAGGAAAAAGCAAAGTCACACATCACCATTCAGGCCCCCATAGGGCCTCATCTTGTTTCCTTTATTACAATGAAGAAAATGTATAACATGGTCAGGGTTTTCAACCTGGGAGGTGTGTGAAAGTTCAATTTTTATTTTTCTTCCTCTCTGAATTCAAATTACATAGAAGTTCACGAGGTTCCCAGCGATGCTCATTATTTAGTATGCACAAATACGTTCTCAGGTGATGAGCAGGTGATGAGAAGCAGCAGGAAGGAGACACTGGGAAATGCAAATAGAGATGTGCCCACCTTGTGACTTTTGACTTGGGTGAGCCCAAATGAGCACTGAGTCCTGTGTCAAAAAGAGGTGATGGTGATCTCTTCTTCATTTAAAATGAGGAAGTGAATAGAAAATGCCAGCTTTTTTGATTCTCTCAGTTTGTTTGGGGGTTTTTTTTGGGAGGGGCAGTCCCCTCAAACTCTGTTGAAGATGTCTGGGTTTGCTCTGTTTTTATTTATTTATAGGCATTTCTATGGCACTCATCACCATAGTGTCTGGGCAAATCTTTCCTTTCCTGTACCATGTAAGTAAATCTATACAAAATGCACATATTCTTGGTGGGGAACTTAAACTCTTCTTTGGAAGGGATTTGTGCCTTGCAATTAAACACTACTTTTGCAATGCTGTGATGTTTCCATGTACATGTGAGTGGGAAAATAGAGTCCTGTTAAGGCCATACCCTCACACACCTGCTGCTGCCCTGAAGTATGGGGTCATTGCAGCCCAGTGGCTCTTTTGGGATCTTTGAATTTGGTACCTTTCTGGGGTGCCTGAGGCATCCCTCACTATTCCAGGCACCACTTGGGCTGAAAGGGTACTGACACACACACACTGACCCTTAATGGGGAAATACCAAAACCCCCTAAAACTCTTTTGCTATTTTTATCACATCTGCATGGAAGGGACTCCTGGAAATGCCAGCTAATCCCTTCAGCCTAAGGTTTGCAGGAGGAGAAGCAGCAAGTGCTGGGAGAGGCTGGATCTTTCTGAGGAGCCAGCAGCAGCATGACGATTGATCCCCTCCCCTCAGTGTCTGGCTCATGCCCCATCCTCTAGGGGAATTTGACTTTGACCTTCACTTCAGTATTTCACAGTGAAATGTCCTTCTGGTGTCTGGTGCAACAGTCCTGGGTGTCTTGCAGGGCTGGTCTGGAGGGCTGTGAGGACAAGCTGACAATGTCTCGAGGACAGTTTTGCAGGGGAAGTTGGAGCAAAGGTCTGCCTCAGAATAGTTTGTTCTGTCTGAATTCAACAGGCCTTCTACAGCACCCAGTGAGGGAAAACTCTGCTTTCTTATAAAAACACAAACAGGTCTTAGCTGGCTGTGTACTGGTGATGGACCTGAAAATGCTCCCTGGCTCAGGTGGGTGACCAGCAAGTGATGCCTGGCATGGCAGTACTTGGTGGGCCATATTCACACTCAGATGAACAGGGGATAATGTTTAAAAATAAGAGTTAACTCTCCGAGACTGCCTGCCTCCAGCAGCGGAGTCAACTGCCCACCCAGGACTAACTGACTGCCACTGATTCACCTCTTGGTATTTTTAAGATGTCTAGTGGTTTGGGTCCCATGGCAATGACAACATGAACACCTTGGAGGAAATTAATCTGCCCCTTCCCCTCTTACAGTAGTTTGTTTTGGCCAATTAAAAAAAAAACAACAAACAAACAAACAAACAAAAAAAAAAAAACCAAAAAAGTGACAGCTGCACTGATTTATTGCTTGAGGATCATCTTGTAGAGAGATTTGACTCTCAGAGGCAGAGTAACCAGCTGCCCTCATACCTGCACATGCCTTGTTGCATCCTCAGTCACTTGTGAAAACCTCTGGCTGTGTTTGTGTTCCTCCTCACATTCGGTTTTTGGCAGGCACACACCTAGAGGTTTTTTCATTACCTCTCAGGCACGACTCACATATTTTATGGCCTGGCTGAATCAGACCCTACAGAGACACAATTGTCCCGGTTTGTTAAGGCCATGTGAGCAGAATCTGATTTGTCTAGGTCTCTAGCAACAAGTAAGAAAGATTATTGCCTTTTTTCTTTGGTGGGAAAACCCATATGCTGATTTTCAGGAGTGAAGAACCCCAATACTAATTTGAATGCAGAGAATAATCATGTTTCCAGATGTTTGAGCCGTTGGGCTGTGCCTTGTTGGGGTTTTTTTCCCTTACCTTTTATTTCTAGTCTTTTATAGGAGGCAAACAAGGCGAGGTATTGCTGCTGGAATGTGAAAGAAAGTGTTAACACAAGAGAACCTCTCGCTGGTGCTTGGAGGCTGGATGAAAAGTCCTTTGCCAAGTGTTAACAAATCAGGCAGCATTCATATCTGTCCAGATGTCAAATACTGAGGGTATACCAGAAGCATTAAGAGGGTTTTAGCATTAAGAGGATTTTGGAGTCGATGCAGGCTTCACCCTCAGAGTCTCCAGTAGTGGACCAAGGAAGGCGGCGTGACCTGAGCAAGCACCAGGAGCTGGCTGGGCTGCTACAACGGCAGCAGATGGTCCAGTGGAGCCGCGATTAATTGTTTTCTAGTGCCACCGTGAGGTTTGCCGGTCCTAGGTTTTCCTGGTGAGAGGAGAGCTCCCATCCAGCCCGAGCTCCAGCAGCCACCGGGAGGGAGGGAGCTCCAATGCCCGTGCCAAAAATGTTCCGTGAACATCGGCACCTTTTCCAGGACAGCCCTGCTGACCACCGCCGGTTTATCAGGGGCAGATTTGCTGGGGTTTTAGGCTGGGCAGCATCAGTTTAAGTCAGGATCAACCAGAGTAAGTAAATGGATGCACAGAGCTGGCTGCATGGAGCTGCTGGTGCTGAAGGAAATTTCTGAACCATCCCGGCACAGCCGTGCCTTCCAGCTTTGGAAACGCAGGAAAGAGGCTTCATGCAGCATCAGACTGTCCAAATAAACCAGGATCTTGTCTTTTAAACTGTGTGGCTCCCTGATACAGCAGTGAGCTCTTCAATGGTGTACATCACATGCTGCAGCCCTCTATGAGTGTGCACCAGCTTGGTTTGTTTGTTTGTTTGTTTGTTTGTTTGTTTGTGTCATATTCAAACATCACTCAGAAGATCAAATGAAAGCTGCGTATTTCATTTCACCCTCCAAAGCTGGCCAAAACGAGTGGCAGGCTTAAAGTCATGCTGTGATATCTGGTGCATCTAAGAATGTCCAATGATGTTTTGGGAGGAAGTGTGCAGTAAGTTAAAAACAGGTTAAGGCACTAGTTTGGCGCTCCAGAGAGCTGGCATCAATTCCCAGCTTTGCCACAGACTCCCAGTGTGACCTGAGGCAAGCTGTTTCCCTCCTGAAACACTTTCATAGTCATAGAAGGCAAAATCCCACTTCGTGTGAGTTTTGCCTTTGACTTGGTGGAGCCAGCTCCCACCCACGCATTTCAGAGCTTAAAAATTAAATGCAGGCTTAAGCACCTTGCTGAAGTAGTGCCAGAACTTACCTGCATTTCAGCTTCCTACACCTAGAAGAGGAACAAAGATCACTTCCCTATTCCCACTCACTTTGCATGCCATGGCTGAAGTCTGTTGGTCGTAAGACTGAGTGTAATTATGGGGCCATGCTGACCTGTTCCCCTGATAAACTGCAGCTCAGACAAGAACTAGACTTGTTGGAGGCCTTGTGTTTGTCTGGCTTTGCTTGCAGTCAGATATTTTCATACCTTACCAGCCTCTTTGTGCTGAGTGGGGCTTTTTCTGCTCTGGGAATAAGCCATTCACAGCCCATGCTGTTGGAGAAAAATCAGTGTTCCTGCCTAGGCTAGCGGTGAGGTTCCTAGTGAGGGTCTCCTGCCTCTCCTTTTTTTCCCATGGAATGGCCTACTGTGGCAGTATACAGCTAAGTTTATATAACTGGCTCCTCAGAGCACTGCCCTGAACAGGATATTCCTGTTGGCGAAGGGCTGAGTATTTGCTTAAACCAACAGTTGTAAGTCCCAGCAGCCCTTGACAGGTACAAACAAGGAACCGCAGCGAGGGCTGAGGGCTGGAGGGATTACTGTGCTTAGCAAGAAATAGGCTCTGGCATTTACATGCATATCATGGATGCGCTCTACAAGGTAAACAAATATGGCATAAAATCATATTTGGCTATTCAAATGGCCTCGATTGCTCCTATTATGATGATGTCTCCCAGCATGTATTTATAAACACGCTAATTGACTTCGCATACATCAGGAAGAAAACTTGGGTACATTTGCACGGCTCCAGCCTGACGGTCACAGGCAGCGAGCACAACCAAGGCCCTCCAGCACGTTTATCAAACTAGTCACCCTCCACACTGGGTTTTTTGCTTCAAATGTGTCAAGTAGTTTGTTTAGCTCTTCTGAAGGGGGAGTTGAAAAGCCCATGGGGGAAGCAGAAAGCAAACAGGCCAATCAGTTCAGCAGCCCTTCATGCTGGAGATGTGCATTAGAACATGATTTTTAGACATCTGACTGGTAAAACAGTGCTTAATGCTTCTCTAGTTGTGAGGGTAAGTTTGTTCTGGCCATACAGCAACAGTTGGCGAGCTGAATCATAACCAGCAAGATAAAGAATTGTGGCAAAGTAACCTTTGCCCCCACATTCGAGTGGATAAAGAGAATCTAATCAGTCATTTTATTTTAGCTTTGTTTCATATACAAAACTTCTGGGATCTGGCACAAAATTTCCTTTTCCCTGCACCAGTTATTTAATGTGGTTTGAGGGTTATCTTCATGGAGAGTCAGACAGGTAGGTGGTGTGTGAGGGCTCAGAAAACTCAGAGTTTGCTGGCTGTCGGTGACAGAAATTCCAGGGCCAGGCTCCTGCTCCTGCAATACCCTGCCAGCTGTGACAGGGAAGGAGAAACAGCAAAGAGCCTTCCCTGCTCCACAGATCACTGCTGAACTGCCTCACAGAGGGGCACAGCCTGGAATTCCATCACCTGCTCCTTCCCCCACGGAAGAAAACATCTTGCAGGTAATCATGCCAGCAAAGCCTGGCAGCTCACAGGCATCCCACAACTAACAGATGTCAGAGCCACGTGAACTGAAAACTTGGACAGTACTTGGTGACAAACTCTTCTTTCAGCCCCAGTGTACTCTGAGGAGCACGGAAAAGATTTCAGCCCTGGTTTGCAGCAGTTGGGGACGTGGTGATACCCTGTATTTTGTGAGCAGATCAGAGGTCTTGTAGCCCCTGGATGAATGAATTACCCATCTTTATCCATGACCAGGGGTCCTGAGAACCCAGACTGTCCATTTGGGTTAAAGCAGTGCCACTACTACAGCAGAACAAAAAAAACCCTAAAATTGGGATCCGACGCTGCTCCTCTCCTGCTGCTCCCCCACAGGCCTGGAACTGTATTCAGGGAAAATATTTATATTTATATTTATATTTATATTTATATTTATATTTATATTTATATTTATATTTATATTTATATTTATATTTATATTTATATTTATATTTATATTTATATTTATATTTATATTTATATTTATATTTATATTTATTTTTTTAAATTATTTTTATAATAAATTGTTGGTGGGTGAGAGAGGAAAGGAAGAAAGGTATGGGGGAAGGAGTCTGTCAGTCTATCCCAGAAGTCCTCTCATGTCACTGCAGCCAACAGCCCAGCTTTAAAACATGCACCTATCTGGCACTTTTGGAAGCACAGCCCTGGCTATTTTTGTGGCAAGAGCTGTGCATGGTCAGTGGGACCAACATTTTTGTCTAGACTTAAAGGCATGGCCATCATATAAATAACCACCAAACATTTCAAAGCCATTGAAAACATTTTGTTTAATTTAACATTTTAATGCTAGGAATGGGCCAGGGTTTAGGTGTGGTAGCTTCACATGATTTTGGAACCTGTTTAACCGTCTTTTATTACGACTTTAAGAAGGCAGCTCAGAGTACCTCAGTGACTCCAGTGATGCTGTAATTTCTGCTTTGTTTTCTGCATGTGATTAAGTTACATTTGTGTCTCCATCTCAAGCTGCTTCCTGGAGAGACACTCGGAGGCCAGCATCACAAGGCTTTGTTTGTTTTAGATTGCTTTAGATCGATGGCTGAGCTGGTGAGCAAAGACCTGGAAACTTGTTTTTTACCTGTCATTGTCTTAGACTTACCCTAACAACCTACTTCCAGCTAAATTTTATTTTTGTCTTCTTTTAATAAAGACAACAAATGAGTAACTGCTAATAAAGTGTATCCTTGCAATGCTTGCTGTCCTTTCACAGACTGACCTCCTTCAGTAGAGGAAAATTAGGAGTGGAAACATCAACCCAGCCAGAAAACTCTCAGCTCCCATCTCATTGCAAGGACACGGCTTTCCCAAGTGTCTCTGGCTTTGGTCTCATCTACAGCAACCTGAAGCACTTTAGCATTGAGATACTTGGGTTTTTTACCCTGCTCTGCTGCTTCTTCCAAAACAAAAGGTAAGTGACCTCAGCACAGCTTTACTTGCCATCTCAGCATCCACAGAACTGTGTGATTGAAGGGATGGTGCTGTCACACCACATCTCTGACCAGCTGCTGGTAATGTTCAGGCTTGCTCCTGAAGCATCAGGAGTGACTTCACATGCTGCACAATACAGGGAAAGGTTTAAAGAAAATTCTGTGCAACTGAAGAACTCGGGTCTGGAGAAGTCTCCCTCTACTAAGCAATTTTTCTGCAAATATTAGCATGAAACACAAGTATACAGACATTCTCCAGCCACAGAGGCTCCTGCCCATATCAGAGTATGGTCCCAAACACAAACCACCACACAGGAATTTAAGAGTTTCAGCTCTCCTGTGCCTGTGCCTCACTATTTTACAGGCAGTTATCCCGGATCTTGGATGTGGTCCTTCCTGTCATATACACCACAGACTGGTTTCCATAATATGGGTAAATGGCCTTCAAGGATTTTGGTTTTCAACAAAATACTGAACACAGGCTAGCACCAACTCACAGAAACTTTTCCTCCTGTCTGAGGAGGGATATGCACCAAACTTAGATGCTCAGAAGCCAAGTTTATGTACTGCTCTGCTATGAACATGGGCCTTTGATTCCCTAATTCCTTTGATTCCTTGCCTGCCTAAATGTTTGCCAGTAGAGTCTTTTTTTTCCCCTTTTTCTTTTTTTTTTTTTTTTTTTTTTTTAAGCAATTCACATCCATTATGCTAAATTGACAAGGCAGCTTGCAGAACCCCTAACTGCAGGTTTGTGTCTCTAAGCTGGTGGGATACTGCAGGATCCAGCAGAGATTATTCTGAACAAGACCTGTCATTTACAACTGCTGAATGAAGCAGAATGCATTTCCAATTCCCTCCACAAAACACAGTGTTTTGCTCCCTACATGCATCACCATAATGAGAATTAGTGCAGACAGTCTAAACACATTTGTACTGCATCTTTATTTTTCAGTTTCCCCTCCCTGGGACATGGGCAGGCCCAAGCAGAATGATCCTCTCTTTGCACCACTCCTTGGAGCAACAGTGAGTGTTCTGTGCATTTTTTTGTCTCTCCCTCTCTTTGCTCCAAAAAGTGACAGTCCAGTGAAAACCCTGGGAGAAGGAGCCCTCAGCACTGCACAGTGGAGATCCTTCTCCACTGGCATGAGCAGGACATTTTCCAGCTCTACCAGCACAGCATAGAGTGATTTCTGCAAGGGCAGTTGATTTTCTGTTGGTTATTTTCTGCCCTCTGTTGGTTTTCTTTCCTCCCACCTGCTATTCTCTTCCTGGTCTCTCCAGCAAGAAGGCATTTAAACTTTCTCATGTGGAGCTGTAAGCTTGGGAAGGGAACACTACCACCTTCAGAGGGCTGGTGGAAGAGCAGCTGGAAGCACACAAGGGCTGTGTCCAAGCCTGACTGCAGGAACTGCAATCAAAACATTTGCATTTGCTGCTTATTCTTCTGCTCCTGGGAATCTGCTCCCCACGCCAACTGCACCACATCTCTCCTGATCTCTATGTTCAAATGCACTACCAGATACAATCTAGGGATTTTTTTAAAATATCCTGTTGGCTTGTTGTTGTTTGATTTTGGTTGTTTTTTGTGGGGGTTTTTTTTGTTTGTTTGGTTGGTTTTTGGTTGTTTGTTGGTTTGGTTTTTTCTTTGTTTGTTTGGTTTTTTTTGTTTTGTTTTGTTTTGTTTTGTTTTTTGACGTGTAAATGCACAAATTCCATTTGAGGAGCCTGGGTTTTCCACAGAATATTAGAACAGCCATGGGAAAAATTTAAGATAAATTAATCCAGCAACAGTCTTATGAAAATCAGATTCCTCTTTGCAGAACTTGGTTTCCAAGGTGAAATTTTGTGTGCAGTCCAGCCACTTGTTTGCTCTTTCCTGCACGGCAGTGCCTTCGCACCAGGAGGTGCTGATCCATCACATTTCCTCTGAGCAGGGCACTGACTTTGTTACATGGTTTTTATTAGAGCTGAAGCTGTTAAGAGAGAGGATTGCAGGTCATGTTACAGCCCTTCAGATGCTGACAGCCCTGGGCTGTGCATCTGGGGTAATCCCATTTTGGTCCAAATATCACAGATGCTTCTCACAGGCTATCAACCCTACTCATCACTGTCAAACAAAGATGATGTTCCAATCAGACCTCCTTGCAGCACTTTTAGCTAAAGGCAAGGCCATGGGGGAGTTGTGATTCTGGCACAGAATGGGGTTTCCTTGCCCCCTCACAGGGGGCCACCCCACAGTTCAGGGATGCCTGCACAGCCTGAAGGAGAGGTACCACTAAAATTTCCTTGTGCCCTGAGGTTTCTGAGAAATCTAAGGCTCAGCCACTGCCTGTCACAATTACACAGGATTAATGAGGAGAAAGCACCCAAATTTGTTTTTCTCTTGCTGGCTCAGCTAAAACACAGGCTCAGTGGCAAGAAGGCTGCTAAGTCTGCTCTGGAGGAAACCAGGAACATGGGTGGACCTCACCCCTTGCTTGGGGAACCTCTCCCTGGCTTGGAGGCAAAGTGCATCTCACCACCAGAGTGTGATAACCTGTGGATGGGGTTCCAGCAGCAGCAAAAAGGCAAGGACTGTGTGGTCAGCCCATAGCTGGCCTCAGAGCAGCAGCCTAGCTGGAAATGTGGCTGTTCTGGATGCTATTTCAAGAACATGGACCTGCCAGCCAACAAGGGATGAGCTTTCTTATGCAAGCACCATCCAGTGATCCAATAGCACTTCTAGAAAAGAGCTGTCAGGCTAGTGCACAGTGTGCCCTGGAGCAAACTGCTTCATGCCTGCTGCAGCAGGGATTTCTGTACAAAAAACACAGGGGGGCTGTTAATCAAGGAAAAGCAGTGCCAGCCTGGCTCCAGTGGAATGGTCCCAGTGTGATGTCAGTGCCGCAGAGACCCATTCCAGGAGGGGTGGCCTGTTTTGGATGCTGCTGTGTGTAATTTGGACATGTTTGATCCAGGCAGGCTCGCCTAGACCCTGGTGAGATCTGCAAATGCATTTGGCAAAAAGTGTGCCAGGAGGAACTGCTGAGCCTAAATGTCCTGGAAGTTTCATCTCCTCTTGGAAATCCTTCTCTGGACTGTGAAACAACCCCCTGAGTCAGAGAGCAGTGGGTGGCAGAGGTCAGCAGATCCTACATTTGCTTCTTGAGAGGTGCTTCTGGAAGATCAAGCAAACAAAATTCCTGAATCCAATACCACTTGAATCAACAGCTTTTATGTGTAGGTGCAAGAAATAAATCATCATCAAACTAGATGTAATTTTAGGTGCAGAAAGGTGGCTTTAGTTTTTCAGCTCCTGGACAAAAGAGCCTGATATTTCTTATTACAGTCATGACTAGCTGATGACGAGACATACAGGAGAGAGGCATCTAAGAATGCATTGCCTCCCAGCTTTTCTTAGAAAAGCAAGAAACAGCTGTGCAGCAGTGACTCACCCTGGTCATTTCTCCCTTAAGGGTCAGCTGGTTGTCCTTGCCACTTTGCTTCAAATGCTGAGGAGATTTACACTTTCTAAGAATGAAAAATGTCATTACAGGTTCCTGTTGCCAGCAGAAGTCTCTGCTTTTATGCAATTCTCTTTGGTTCCTGCCTCCTCTTTATCTAAACAACCAATATACTTTATAGTCCTCCCTGGGAAATGTGCAAGCCACTTGAGAGCTGAAAGAGAAACTTTTCTCTCTTTTGATTTTTTACAGCCAAATTAAAACTGAAAGTTGTCAGTGTGTGAGCTCCGCTTAGAATATTTGCTTTTGAATGTCCACATTTGCCAGGAGGTTTGTGTCTCACCTTATGTGAGCTTGGAAGGTTTTTAAAGGGAGCTGTAAACCTTTTGGTTCCAGGTTTGACCCTGAAGGTTCTGCATCCTGGAATTTGATTCAGCCAAGGTAACACCTTCAGCTGTGAAAATGAGTACCTCCCAGATGGCTCCTTTTTACTCAGTAAAAAAAAAAAGAAAAAAAAATTGGAGTATGTTTTAGCATGTTGTTTAGCATATGGGGAAGGCACAACAAAACAAAACAGACCCCACTGTTTCATTAGAGGTATCTGAAATCTGTATGGGATCTATGAACAAAAAAAAACCAAAGTTGAGTGTTTCACAGCAAAATATGGCATCAACCATGTGAGCTTGAGCTGGTGGTGCTGCCCTCATGGAAGGGCTGGCAGATAGGTGTTAGACCAGCACTAGCAGCAGAGCTGATGTGCTCTGAGGCTCAGCAATGTGCAGTGTGTGAATGCAGATAAAAACACAAATAACAATCTAGCAGTGAGCAAAGAGCCCTGCTGGCCTGCTGTTCTTTGTCACCATCCTGTCATTATTCATATGCTGGTGAAATCCTCACATATATCAGTACCCAGTCAAGGAAGCCTATGTGGAAATGCATCAAAACGATGCTCCCTTCCTTTAGTCTTCATAGTGGTGCCACGCTACACTTTGCTTCTGATCTCTCTTCTAAAATGTGTGTGGAAGGGGAGAAGGAGCTGCTCCTTATTTGCTTTTTAAAACAACCATTTCTATTTATTTAGGGTCAACTCTTGAGTTTCCAAGGCTTGGAGCACCCAACCCTCCAACCTGTGGGCTGCAGTGGGAGCTTAAGTAAGTTCTGCACCAGGGTCATTCCCTCCATCCCCCCTGGATGTCAGGACTGTGCTGCCACAAACCTTGAGGAAGGATGCTCAGCCAGCAGGGCTGATTCATTTCCTACTCCTCTCCTGGTCCAGCAGAGATTCAGCACAGGTTCTGTATCTTGTTCTTCTTCAAACTCGTCTCTCCCAGGGCATTTGGAGAGCAGCTGTGGCCTAAACAAAAGGATTCTTTTGAAAAGAATTCTCTAAAGAGCTTATATAAAGCCATCAGCCTTGCCACGGCCAGAACTAACACAGAGGTAGTGTCTAAATCTCCTCTGGGGTGGAGGGATGAGCATGTTTATGACACCCCACTATGGCTCAAGCTGGTTTTCCCAAGCCCACTGGGAGATGTTTGAGTGCTGTTTGTGTGAGGACCATTGGAAGACAAAATTTCACACAGATTTGCATGACCTCCTACAGAAATTGGACCCACCCAATGACTGGAAAGGGTGGGAGGTCTTCAAGAGGAAATAGCACCAAAATTCTCAGTGAGGATGAGACAGGAAATTACTAAGAGGCAGCAGGGCATGGGCCAACATAAATGCAACAGACAGACAAGCCTAAGCTTTCTTAGGAGAAGTCCAGACTGTTTTTTTGCGAAGCAAGACACAAAGACACTCTCATGGACAGCACTTTCCTAGAAGGCCAGACAGAAACCAGCTCATTCTCCAAGGGACCAGCTCAAGCTCTGTGGTGCTGATGGAATCACAGCAGAATCACAGCAGCTCAGGACTGGCATATAATGTGGCAGCAAGGGCCACACAAGTCTGAGGAAAGCCAAGCTTTTTCACAGAAAAGTCCCAGCATTCCTGTGTTTTGAGACAAATCCACTGAATCCAGTTCTACAGCCAAGACATGACATCAAGACAGAGAAAAGTACTAATTAATTGCATTGCAAGGCAGTGATTGGGAAAAAAAACAACCCAGCACACAAGAATAAATCAGCCCAAAAGCATGTACCATTCCCTATGTGCTTTCTTCCGCTGTGACCAACACCATCTGCTTCAAAAAAAAAAAGCATATGCTGGTATATTGAGACTTCTCTGAAACCCAAATTTGCTCATTTAGAGTCTTTGGGTATCAGCACTGGAGCACAATGCAAAAAGAATCAGTTTTAAAGAGAAGTGTGTGCTGCAGGGTCTAACACCTAGCCAAGCTTAGGAGGATCTAACAGGAGCTGAAAGGTGGGAGTGGACACTTTCAAACAGGGACTGAGGGCTGCTTTTAAAGGGATGGTCAGTGACCCTGTCACCAACAGCAGAGGGAAGCACTACCCTTGGACACAGTGTCAGGAAGGAACCAGAGCATGTTTTGAAACTGGTTATTGATCCCAGCACAGCAGCAGCTGCTCAACAGCTGGCAATGGAGACCAGGGCCAGAAGATCTGTTGGTCCTCTATTCTAAATTTGGTGGGAAGGTGATCTGTATTCAAAGCACATCTTCTCTCTTGCCTTATTTTTAAAGTTTACTGTTCAGCTGGACCTCCACTCTGTGTAATGTGTATTTTGTTATTGCTGTACTCCAGGAGAGGGAGGCTGGCATGCCTTCAGAGTGTCACACACCTCTGGCTAGAGCTGGACATTGTCCCTTTAAGGAAGGTGAGGGGAGTGCTCTGCCCTCAGGATTGCTTCTTTCCATTCCCACCAGGATTCTCATCACAGACATTTTTGAGGTTTATTTCCCTTTTGTGCCGAGTGCGAAGAGTGCTGGAAGGTTCAGAGAGTCTCCGTGGCAACCCAAGATGAGCCCCATACCTGCCCCAGCATTCCAGAGGCTCCATGAGCCAGCTCAGGCTGGCACACAGGGGGAACCTGGAAGGTCCCAACATGTTGATGGTGCTGTCACCTCACTCATGAACCAGACTGAGAATTGTTCTCTAATTTTGTGCCCCATCACTGCCTTTGATGACACAGCTCAGCAAAGCACCACAGAGTCATGCAGAGGGGAAAAGGACTCTGAAGTCATCCAGCCCACAACCTGTGACTGTCACCACCTTGTCACCAGCCCAGAACACTGAGTGCTACCTCCAGACAGTCCTAGGACACCTCCAGGATTGGGAACTCCATCACCTCCCTGGGCAGTCCCTTTCACTGTTTAACAATCCTTTCCATGAAGAAATTCCTGATGATGTCCAGTCTGATCCTCCCCTGGCCCAGCCCGAGGCCATTCCCTCTCCTCCTGACCCTGTTCCCTGGAAGCAGAGCCTGATCCCCTGGCTGTCCCCTCCTGTCAGGGAGTTGTGCAGAGCCAGAATTGTCCCCCTGAGACTCCTTTTCTTTAGGTTCTGTGGTCTCCCCTCACCCTCTACAATCAGATGTCCCCCTGAGCATGTATTCTTCAAATGATCCAAGTATATGAAGCTTATCTGAAGCAGAATTTTTTTGTTGGCATTGGAAAAAGAGAATTATTTCACCATTCTTTCTCTGGGAGGACTTTTTCCTGTCACACGTGCACAAAGGAATGGGATTCAGGTCCCTCACAGCAGGGGCACAGCTGCCACCAGCACTGAGCTCCTGCATTATGCTCCCAGGTGTTACAACAACTTCATTTTCATTTATTCCTGTCTCACACAGGATATCAGTCCTTTGGATGAGGAGACCACTTGCAACATCTGGGATATCTTCAAGGACACCTAGAAAAGCAACGTTTCAGTTACCATTCATCACACCTTCCACAACCAGGAAAAAACATCAGTTACAGGGTGCTCAGGATGGCATGGTTGTGGAAGGACAGGATTTGTGAGAGCAGGTAGAAATATAAGGCTGAGAAATGCTCTTTTATTTCAAAAATATGTAGAACAATGTTGTTTTTACTGTATTTATTACAGCAAGACCCTCCTTGGGGATTACCAGACACTTTACCAGCAAAAAGCCACAGGAGTGCCAGAACGCAGGTCTCTTCTTCAGTTTTATCTTTGGGATATACCATGGGGAGGAAAAAAAAAGATTTATTTGTATTTTTATAGCTTTGGCCAAACTCTTGCTTTCTGTAAAGAAGATATGGGATCAAATGTGCTCTGCTTAAAAGAAATCTTCTAACCACACATGTGCTCAGTGAAACTTGAGAACAGAAATTCATTGAAGGGAGCAGGACCTGGGAGAAGTTTGACCCATGCCATACAGTCTCTCATGCTCCTCCCAGTGCAGATCATGCTCCAGTGTGACAGCATGAGTGTCCACATCTGTTGTTGCAAGAAAAACTGATTTTTACAACAAATTTTTAAAAGGGGCCACTGATGTACAACCAAAACTTAAAACAAACAAACCACCTGTATGAATTCACTAGTGGCCCCTCAAAAAAAAAAAAAAAAAAAAAGAGAGAGAAATGTGTAGGTCTGCTTTACCAACATCCCCAGATGGGATCCTTGCTGCAATGTTGTTTTCTTTGACTGCCCACTATCTAGACAGTAACATCAGAGCTCCACAGACAATCTCAGGGCATGACTCACAGGCTGTGGGGGCAGGAAAACCTGAGGAGGATAGGTCATCTTCAGGGGGTGAGCTGAAGAAACTGGTTAATGATCACAAGATGACAAAAACCTGTCTTTGTGAAGCTGAAAAATGGGCACAATCCCTGGGCAGAGAGTGGGATGCTGCCTGGTGCCTCCTTACAGCTAATCCACACTCTAAGGAGCTCAGGAGACAAAAGAAGATGAGCAAAGAGGGTTTGTGAACTACAGGAAAGCTGTGGGGAAAGGGTGCAGAGGGAGAACAGGAGCCTCTGTGACTGAGACAGCTCAGCCCAGACACCAGCACGTGAAGGAGGCAACAGATGCCATAAAACAGCTCATGCCTGCCAACAGGAAGAGCTGCTGGAGTGGCAAGCAGGCAAAAACTGGGCAATATGTATGATTTGCATGTTGTCATCTAAAGATACCGGTCTGTTTTACCCCAGAACTCTGAATAAATCACACAAGCTTCTCTTCTTTCCATTTATGCTTTCCAATTCTTTAACAAGCATTTAGTGCCTGAGTTCAGATAAGCATAGACAAAATTAGCACCAATGAGGACTTGGTGGCAAGAAGAAATTATACTGTCATTATACTTTGAGAAGTCAAAAAACTCCACAGACTGCTCAGACATATGAAGAGACAGAAATTACCTCCCTACAGCATCTCAGGTTGGCATGGACACAGTAAATGGGGCATTTCACTCCTGCAATAAATTACATGGATTGCAGCAAGGATCCCATGTCTAAATTTCAGAAATCAAGTACCTGGGTCTTCATATGTGCTGTAATTTATCTCCTTGAGAAGGACAATACCTTTACTCAGGCTGAAATTCTTGGCAGGAGAGCAGAAAGTCTGTTACTGCAATGCTGATCAGTTCCTCCAATTTCCAGTTCTTTATGTTGCAGGTCTGGTGTGTGGGCCTGGGGATTCTGAACAGCCCAAAAGCCCTAATCCTACATTTTCAAAAGTGATATGTGATTTTCAGGAAGCTACATACATGTAAGCTTAAAATTTTCCAGAAGTGTGTCTCTGGTACCTCCTGGTGAAGTCTATCCAAGCAATTTTCTAAATTTCTGCTCTGTAGTTAAAGAATGGTCCACTAAAGTATTACTTACAGACCTGTCATGCAAAATGCTGTCTACTTTCCCTTAATGTGTTCTAACCTGTAACCCCAGCTACAAATTGAAAATTAATGCATTTAGGATGTCTCTTTCCTGGAAAAACAACAACAACAACAACAACAACAAAAGCTTTCAGGCTTTTGTAGGAAGCTCAATTTTCCCAAAAACCTCTCCCCAGCAAACAGGTCACAGAAGTTTGGATGTCTGTGGTCAGAGTAATTTCACAGCGCCATAAAGTCCAACTCCCTGTGCTGCAGAGGAAGTGCACAGGAAAAAAAAAATCTCAGACTGCCTGGAAATGTTTCACTGGCTCAGCTCTGGAAACACCTCACAGATTTAATTTTTTATTCAGCCTCACCTGGCTTTGTAATTATTTAGAGACATTAATGGCCATTGGGCAGTAAGCACAGGACTGTTCATTCTTCTGAGGATTATATCTTACTCATACAACAAAATTAAAATAGCACCGCTTTCCACTTAAAAGGATTTCACCCCAGGCTCAGAAACACAACATCAGTCCTTGCTCTAGAAAAGCAAAGGGCTTACCCCAAAATACACAGGAAATGAGTGGTGAAGGTAAGCTCTGATATCATCCAACTTCTGCACCTGAAGTATATGTGAATCATGGATTGGTGTGGGTTGGAGGAGACTTTAAGATGATCCCATTCCACCTCCTCCCATGGGCAGGGACATCTTCCACTATCCCAGGCTGCTCCAAGCCCCATCGAGCCAGGCCTTGGACATTTCCAACGATGGGGCAACCACAGCTTCTTTGGGCAACTGTGCCAGGGCCTTGCCACCCTCACAGGGAAGAATTATCTCCTTATATCTGATCTAAAAAAATCCCTCTCCAGTACTCTTGGAGCCTGTTTAGCTGCTGGAAGGGGCTCTGAGGTCTCCCTGGTGCCCTCTTTTCTCCAGCTGAACAGCCTCACCTCTCAGCCTGTGTCCATAGCAGAGCTGCTCCAGCCTGGAGCATCTGTGTGGTGTTGCACAAGCCACAGGAGAGAGCAGACAAGACCATGTTCATGGGCATGTTTTGTTCCCTCTGCCTCTGAGCTCTCACAGGGAAAAAATAAAAAAAGAACCTTTCTGGATCAAAACCATTTTCTGCTCTTGACTTTTGTCCTGAAAAGAATAGGTTATCTAGCATTAAGATCTCACTCTCCTTTGCCACTCCCCTGTCCATCAAAGTCAACAAACAAGGAACACATGGAAATGAGATCACACCACAGCTGCTTGCCACAGGCCATTAAACATCGTTTTGGTCCCAGCTCTGTATAACAACCTTATTGTCCCCATCTTGGAGGGCTGTTAGAGCAGTAAATTCGCCAGCTAGAAGAACTTGTGGATGTCTTACTGGCAGCTCCCAAGTGTTTCCTTTGGGAAGGCTTAAAACTTTTTTTCTTGTGTCAGTGCCACATCAGTATAATTTGACAAAGGGCATAATGCCTTTCTGCAGATGGCTTTGTAAAGGCTCAGCCATAATTAAATGTCTACCATCAACTGGAAAAGATCTCCAAAATGGCAGTGTTCCTATTTATAAACTGTTGCTCAAAATGTCCTCAGCTTTATGAGCCACAAGCTCTCTTTGGAAAATATTTTATTTTGTTTAAATTTTAGTCTCTTTGCTAATATAGCAGTTTGTGGAGCCAAGCCTGGTCATTGCCATACTGCAGAGATTGTTTTAATGATCTTTTCCTACCTGTCACCCAAGGTAGTAAGCATATAATTTTTGAGCCTTTCAAGTAATCATTCAGCAACACTTTAATGCAAAGGATATCATTAAATGACCAGTCCATACATGCCCACCCCAGGTAATACCAGTCCTGCTCTGTACTGGGTGACTCAGTCACTCAGCCAAGTGCTTGAATGTGCACCTGAGTAACTGGGAAAAAAATTGGTCATAGGGACACATTTTCCATTGAAATAATGATGTTTTTTATAAAGATGTGCAGTCAGAATCTTTGAACTTTTGTCCTGCTGCTTCTTCCACTGTAATCAACATGCTTCAGTCTGCCCTTCATGTGGTTGTGACCAGGGAAGCATTTATGTGTTTACATATTATTACTGTTAGACTTTCAACATCCAAAGACTTCAAAGATTCCAGGTGAACTGCTGAGTTCTGACATCTTGGGCCAGGTCTTAATGAAGGACTCTGTTTTCTGGAGGCACAAATAATTGCTAGCACAACTAATTGCTGTAGTGTGCATATCTGAGCACCTCAGAGCATCCAGAAAAGCAGACAATTTTCTGGGTTGAAATTGAGCTGTGTTGCGTCAACAAGGCAGTAGTTTGCAGATGTGTTGTGGGCTGGTTTGTTTTGGTGGTTTTTTTGTTTTGTTTTTTTTGTTTGTTTGTTTGTTTTTTGTTTTGTTTTGTTTTGGTTTTTGTTTGTTTGGTTTTTTTTTTTTGCCTCTGATCCATGTATCAAAAGAACAAGTCCCTGGGTTGCTCTTTGCCTCTGATACCTTAAGTCAGATTCACGCAATGGCCACTCCAGGATGTTTTGGGCCTTGGAAATATTACTCTGTTTAGATCTCCTGAGCTCATGGACTCCTAAATAACGAAAAATGGTAACGAGGGAAAGGCAGAGAAGCCTTTGAAGGCTGAAATCAGCCCACAGCCACTGTCAGATGCTTTAGGAGAGAGGCTTTTCTAGGTAGGATCCTTCTGTGGTGGCACTCTGCCTGTAGATCCACTGTGTGGTAAAGCCCAAGGCTGGGAGGTGTGCAGGTTTTAGAAGAGGGAACATTCAGAGGCAGATGTGGAACTGATGCTTCTCCAGCCCACTCTGCAACAAAAAAATCCCCCGTAACCTTTTCTGACCTGTTTGATGCTGGGTCTTCTCAGGACACTTAAGGGGCTTAAAGGAACAGGAAAAAAGTGGTGGTTTCTGAGACTTCTAAATACCCTTGAAAACCCATCCACATCTTGAAAATCTGTCCTTTCATCTTTGCCACTTAGCCTCAGTTAAATATGGGGACATGCAGAACACTCCAGACACTATTATTCCTCAAAGGAGAATAAAAGCGCCAGAACAAGACAGAGCAATCTACTGCAGACTGAAGTGCTCAGAAATGATAAGGACAAAGGCCAGCACAAGAATAACAAAAAAGGACCTTGACCAACCCATTTCTGAGAAGGAAAGGTGAAAGACTCGCTCCAGCTGCCATTGAAGTGAGACGAAAAATTCTCATGAACCTAAATGGGAGTTAGATGAAGGAAGGACTTGTTTGCTGTGAACCTCTGTGAGGAAGAAGGCATGGATGCAAACCTGCAGGGAGGCCTGGGAAGCATCAGAACCACACAGAAAGAGCAGCCCACTGCAGATGGAAGGGGCAAGAAGAAGATTTCTAATCTGGTTTAGAAAGCAAAGCACTCCCCCGCTGTCCAGGACTGCACACAAAGCCACACACAAAACTTCAGTGGGAAGCAGTGGAAGCAACTCCCCTCTCACAACAGCCTCGCTGGAATCTGGCGCTTTTGGCATCCAGGGCTAGTTGGGCTGAATCAGCCAAGCTGTAATATGCCTTGGCTGGGTCACACGAACCTACCCTCAGAGGGCCCTGTTGATTTTCTGAATACAAAACACAGTGTCTAAAGCCATACAAACAGCCCTGGCTCAGACAGGTTTGGTCAGCTGCCAGTCCAGAGCACAATTCTACTGCCCACAATTCCACTATCCCCTGTTCCCTGCGCTCCCCCAGCCCAGCGCCAAGAGCTGGGCTGGAGCATCAGTGAGAAAAATCCAGCAGAGAGAGGGAGGTCCCTGTCCAACCCAACTGCCCCTTGCAGCCTTTGATGTCCCCTGCACAGGTTTGGGAATGATATCTCTTCCCTAATTATTTTTTTGTCATTAATGGTTTTTAATTAATTTTTAATTAATTGCTGCACTTAATCATAAGCAATGTATTTTATCCATAAGTCGTTAAGCAGTGCAATTTTCCACTTCTGCTTTTGTCACTGATTGTGAAAAAAATTTTAGAGTGGATTTATGATATCACTGAAACTTTTTAAGTTTTTTTTAAGTTTTGCTGAACTAACCCTGATAAGCTTCAGTGAAAAAAGCCTGGGGGAGCTAAACTCTGGACACCTGGAATCCAGAATTTATAGCCCTCCAAGGACATGCTGGAGTGACCAGAAGATAAAGAAAAGACAATCAAAGGCAATCCAAAATACGATGGAAACTCCTTGCCTCTGAAAGAAAGATAATGAAAAGACACAGAAAAGTGTGGATGAAGTAAGCATGAGGAATGAGAACACAATAACCAACAGAAGAGATAACACAGATTAACAAAGAGAGTATGTAATTTAGAGCCAATGGATGGTAACTTGTTTGCCTAAAGTGCATGAATAAATGGGAAGTTTTGAAAGTCGTGTGCACCCAGGTGGAGCTATTCCCTCATGCTCCCCAGGCTAGGATACAGGAATGCCAGCTCCCGAAAAAATAGCGTTAGGGAGTTTCACTAACGCCCACATTTTCAGTGACACACCTAGGAGGAGATGAGTAACATGCCTGTCACATCTGTGACTTGATGCCTGACCAGGCTGCCTGTCACCTGGACAGAGGTTAATTTCAGCCTTTCGCAAACACTCGGGGTAGGGGGGAATAAAAGCAAAAAAATCTACTCAGTGGAGTGAAGGAGGGAGGGAAAAGGGAAAGTAGGGGGAAAAGGGGAAGAAAAAAAAAAAAGAAAAGATAAAGAAAAAAAAGCTGTTTATCAGCAGGTAATTAGATTACCATAGGAATTTCCAGATGTCCTTGGTGTGGTTTTTCAAAACAAAGCACGCCAAGTTGCACCAGGAGAAAACAACTCAGGAAAACAAAGAATTAAACCACATAAATTCTGCATTTCACATTGCTCATGTAAGGACCTTAGACCCCTTTGAACTCCAAGGTCCTACTTACAAGAGCACTTGAGCATTTGCAGAAGCAGGGCACTCGTCTGTGCTATTTTTAACTTTATTTAATTTGTAAACACAGTAATTACAAACAAAAAGCCTCTGATTTTAAAAAGCTACCTGACCATCACACTGCTGGAAACCCATTCCCAAAATAGCAACAAGGTAAAAGCTTCTTTTTTTTTTTTTTTTTTGTAGGCCTTTAATGCTAAGCATATTGCTTTTTCAATGTTGATTTTCATCTGCCTCCATGTTGATGGTGTAAATCATTAAACAGTCTCCCAGGGACAAATTCCCAGATGAGTTAATGGGATAGGAACCCATGACCAGTAAAACTCTGGCAATTTACTTCAGCAGATGCTCTGGCCCTCACAATATCCTTTCTTTTTCTACTGCAAAAGGATAATTAGTAGATCTTTTTATCAGCCCTCACCACTCTGCAGTGATTGAACTTGATTTACTCTCAGCCTTCCTACACAGCTCTGGCTTTAGAAAGAGGTGTCCAAGAGAAGTGGAATTTCCAGGGCTCACTGTCTTCATTTCAGTTCCTTTTGAACCTGCCCTCCTTCATCTTAAAGCCATTCCTCCTTCTTCTCTCCTTCCATGTCCTTAAGGAAAGTCCCTTTCCTTTAAGACCCCCTAAGGGAAAGCTAGATTTTAAAATTTTTTTTCTTAATTACTAAATTAATTAATTAATTAATTAATTAATTTTTAAAACCTAAAATGTAGATATTCAGTGCAAATTATTCCCTCCTTTGGCATGAAGGTCACTGTGTCTTCAAAACTTTAAAAATAATAAAAGCCTCTTAGGAAAGGTGTACTTGGAAAGGCACTTGGGAAAACTGTAGCAGCCGACATATCCATCAGCAAATTAAATAACAGTTCAGTAATGGCCATTAATCTGAATTTTGGATTGACTCAGGCATTCAGTGTGGAGGAAGGTTTCCAAAATAACACATAGGGAACAGATGCCACTGAGAATTTAGAGCTCAGTTCCTAGGGTTTGAGGTTTTCAGTCAAGTTTTTGAAGAGAACATTATTTTCTCAGAAGTTGTATCAATGGCACTGATATATTGAGGAATGTCATGGTCACACAGATACCTTTAGCCACCTCCACTTCCTCCCCAAACCTGTTCAACAGATTCAGCTGGGACAATGTTTAGCACCCCTAGGGGGTTAAGTAGCCAAAACCAGATTTGTCATGCTGAAGAGAAGCAGACTGTCCTGCAAACTCCTCCATATGCAGTTAGAAATCAAAAAAATTCACATGGGGGGAAGGAAAAAGCCAACATTTTATAAGCATCTCAACATAGGGAAAGGTGCTGTGAGGGGTCAATGTACACCAAGAGCCACAAACCCACATGCAAACCAGGCTTTTATTATTTCTGTCACTCAAGGGACTTCCTGCAGGTGTTGTCAGTCAAAACTCCCATACAGCCAATTCCTATCTAATTTTTTTCCTATATTTTGTCTTGCCATAAGTGACTAAAGTTACCAGTGATGAGCCAATGACAAATGACCCAGCTGCCAAAAAATTTAGTTTGAGCATCCCACTATCAAAAAATGTTTTCCAGAACTAAAATCTTTCTGAAGAAACCAAAGCCTCACCAACATCCACATGAAGATTCTGCTGTCGTTCGGGCACCGAAAGTCCTCTAGCTCTGTATGAAACATGATGCTCAAACCTACATTCAAGCTGTCTCACAAAAAGCCCTACTTTGGTCAGTGTCACGCAGGTAATGGTTCCTCTTTCAGGTGGAAGAGCAGATTGTTCATCCTGAGAGCAAGATTCCCATTATGATCACAGGAGACTTGCAGGGGCCAGAGGAGATCCAGCCTAACAATGTCTTTCTTTTACACTGTCTTGGACCAGATGATGTGAATCATACCCCCATTTTCATGTAGGCACCACATTCTTTTTCACAAGGCTAGACCACAATGAAACAGAGAGGTGATCTGGGGGGCACCTGGGTTATTTTGATCAGGGAGTTTGAGAAAAACATCCTTCTTGCCTCATTACATCACTTACACCTGCAAGTCACCATGGAGACTCCATTTATTATCAGAGTGACTGCTTCAAAGGTGATCTTCAACACTGGGTCCAGGATGGAAGGAAAGAAAGCACATCCATGTTTTTAATTTGCTAATACAACCAGAGAGCTGTGCAGAAAATGGGCACCATGGAAACAAGCCACTACATTATAGTGCACAAAAATCTTAAAAGCAGGCAAGTTAATTTTCAGCCTCTCAGGTTATTTCCAGGCATCAAAAGGATGCTTTTCAGTCTGCTCAGGCTCAGATTTGGACAGAGAGTGGGCAAGCAGGCACTTGAAATGCAGGCCTCCACTCGGGAGCAAAGAGAAATGCCCTGTTTTCTCTGTGGCCAGGATATTTCTTTCCACATCCACTCCAGTAAGCACTGTTCATTGGTTTGTCAAGACCCTTTTAGAATTAGAAACGAGCTCAGGGCTGTGCAGGCTTGAGACAGCCCAGCCTGAGCCATTAGAGGGGAGACAGGATTGGGAAGCACAAGCTTCTTTCTATCCCCCAGTTTCCTCTCAGCTGAAAAGGTGCATTGGTGATTCCAGGGCTGATGATGAGGGGGTCCTTTGAAGTGAAACAGAGTTTTTGGTGCCTCGTTTGGTGCTGTGGCCTGCCCTGTCACTCCAGAATGGAAATTCCTCCTCCCACCCCCAACCTGCTCTTAATTCTTCAGACATTACAAGGTGACAAATCCACAGAGAAGCTTCCACATTGTCATTTATCAGTGAACAAAGTGCTTCAGTGGCATAGAGACCAAAGTAGTTCTGTCTTGAAGCACCAGGGGGATATTTTAGCAAGCATGTCCCAAGAAGCTAAATGCATTAGTTTAATGAATGAAAGGCTGCTTTGACCTTCAGACTCCTAAAGGTCTTGACAAACATGACTGCTTTACACCTTGTGATGTGACAGATTGGTTCAGGATAACAAGAGCCTCACTTTTCATTTCAGACAGCTGGAATGTGCAAGTTCTAAAGCACAAAACCTGAGAAGAGGCAACAGAAATAGTCACTGCACATTTGTTAGTGGTAAAAGATCAATTCTGTTGCTAAATTTTCAGTTCCAGCTGTTAAAAGTAGTAGGAGAGATTTCTACCTTTTGCTAACTTCCACCCAAAGATAAAACTTAATGGCAAAGAAAATTAGTTCTGTTTAGAAATGCCAGGGTGCTACTTCCTCCTTAATCACCCATGTAAATAGCCTTAGGTACCTCCAACAAATTTATCCCAACAAAGTAAACAAACCCATCCTACTGATCCACCACAGCAGTCCCAGGATAAAAGGAAATAGCAGGAAACCAAGGCAAGCCTGGAACTCCAGGTCACTGAAATCTATCCGGTATTTAGGATTTGTTCTACTCACTTCTTCCCAGCCTTGGAAGAATGAACAGGAGCTGGATGGTTGACATAAAAAAAAAAAAAGGATTTTCCAGTCACATTTTCTATTCAGTTTACACTTCTAAAAACTTCATTTTCTTATTCATTTGGATAATGTTAAAAAAAAAATAAAATAAAATAAATTTTAAAAGACATGCAGTTAGGTGGGGGTTTTTTTGGGGGACAACTTTTGCATCCTGAAAATTTTTCACAAACACTAATAGATACTTTTAGCTGGAGGGGGTGAGGGGGGAAGTAAGCCCACTGTAGAAACAGTGTTTTTGAAATAAACAAATGGGCAGCTGCTTCCATAACAATAAAGGACATCAGAAAATTTCACAGTAAATAATCCAGGGCATTTATTTTATATACCGGCTCAGAAAATACTTCTTTCCAATTTAACATTGGATAAGTCAGCTAACTCTTCCTGATTCTGCAAATTCTTTTCTTTGCCTATCAGAACCTAAGAAAGAAATAAATTTACATCTAATTTAATTTGTCATGACACCAGTGATGGATTTTTAAAGAACTAACTATGTCAGACAAGCTTGCTCTGTTAATGTCTAAAGGTCTGCTTAAAATATGAAGAGAAAGTGGCAGAATTTAGTATTCTAATGGTGTTTAGGCAGCTTCTACACTTCAAAAAAAGAAAAAAAAAAACAAAAGGAAGGGCAGGATATGGAAATTGAGGCTAAGCTTTCACAGAAGATAAATTCTCACTAGAATGGTAAGGCTGCATGACAGAAATAATTAATTTTGAGGACTTGGATTAGCCAGGGACCTCTGGAGATCTTCAGTCATCCTGGGGGAGCCACAGGATTGTATCAGAACACTCACAGCTTCAACCAGGCTGAACTTGGAAATCTCCAAAGATGGAGACAGTACAACCTGCTCCAATATGTGACTCAAATCTTATTTCATTCTATTATTAATGATGTCCTCCATTACTCAGAAAAGCTCAGACATCACTGAAACCTGAAAAAATTCTGTATGAACAGTGCATCCCCCTGCCAAACTGATCATGAAGTCAAGGCTGCCCATATGAAAAATACCTAATCAGATTTCACCCTTTTTGGTCTACAGATGATGGTCAAAGCCACACAGCCTTTCACTCCATCTAAAGCAGCAGCTAATAACACTTGCAGGATATTGTCCTTCAAGCAGAAGAGGGACAAGATGACACAAACACTGTTAGGAGCCTTTACAGATACTTGCTGACAACAAAGGACACAATGCTCCAGATTCTGAGGACCTGTTTCCAGAGTTCAATGTGCCACAGCTTGGTGATTCATACCCTGCAATCTGCACAGGACCTGCAGGCAGGATCACGAGATGAGACAAACTGAATTGGGACATTAAAAAAAAAAAAATCAGCAAAAAGTGAGGAAAAATGAAATTATTAACAATGAGACTAATGGAGAGCTCAAGTTTTACAAACTTGTAAATGGAAGTTATTGAAGGAGCATAACAGAGTTTTAGCTGCCTTTGTTTTGGCCCCAAATGGCTTCAAAACTGCCTTTTAAACCAAAAGTCTGATTCATTCTGCTCTCTTTCTTTGCAGTGGTCCAAACTCCAAGCCTGCAGATTCCACATGCTCTAGGCTGTCACAGTAGCCCCCTGCTCTCCATGCGTGCAATAGACAGGGCTCCTGTGAATGAACAGCAAAACCAGGATATTCAGAACAGCTCAGATAAATGTTTGTGCACAAGACCAGAAGCATTAACTTTCTACATGCAAGCTTTCATATTTGTTGGCATGGGCACAAGGGATGCAGCCAAGACTTTCAGCATCAGAAACTCTGCCTGGGCACTTAGCACTGGAAAACAAAGAGAAAAAAAAAATCAACCCTCATATTTTTCCTCTTCCTGGCCTCTTGTTCATATGTAGAGGAAAATAGAAACCACATCCAATAACATCTAGATACGTAGTGCCTCTGCTCAGTGAAAGGAAATTGGAATTTGAAAAAAGTAATGCATTCTCCTTGCCCCCAATTCTACTTTTCAAAACAGTAAAATCTGTTATTATGTCAAATGTTAAAAACAAACAAACAATCAACACCCTCCCACCAAAAAAAAAAAAAAAAAGAACCCACAAAAAAAACCAAAACAAACAAACAAACAAACAAACAAACAAAAAACCCCACAAAAAAACCAAACCAAAAAAAAAATCCCAAAAATTGCTCCAAACCAAAACATAATCACAGGCACACACCAAGCATGGAAAGTTTCCCTCCAGCTCATTTAAAGCTGCAAACTTAGAAAGAACAGATGAAAAAATCTTAGAATAGAGGATATAAATAAGCTTATGTTTAGTTCTACAAAATATCAGAATGGGAAATCTTTCCAAAACTTTCATCCTACCACCTTCACAATCATGAAATTTTCCAAGTGAAATTACTAGTCCTTAACACTGTTTAAACTGCAAGTATCTAATGAGCAGACTAGTGATCAAGCACAGGACCAAACTCACGTGACTGCCTTTCCCACCTCTACACCCAGCTCAGATTTACATATTCAGATTTAGGATAGCAGTCTCCGTCGACATTCTGGCACACTCAAAGTCTGCATGGCAGAAGTGACACAGCTGTGAGCTGGAATTACTTAAGCCCAACCCTTATGCCAGCTACATAAACCCTTCAGGGTTTCTTCAGGTATCTCCCTTCTCCAGACACTTCACTGGTGTGTTGTTCAGACTCCCAAACCTGGGATTTCAGCACTACAGCCCCCATAGAACTCTCCAGACTGGCAAGGATTGCCTGTCCTCTTTCCCCAAGTGCAGAATGAATCACTTTTCCCCCTTTTCTCCCTGTTTCTCTCAGTTATCTTGCCAGCCAACCATGCAAGATGCCTGGTCAGCTCTGTGTAAACTCTGCCTACGCTTCTCTAAATGCCAATTTAATTTGACAACTAAGCTGCTCATTCTCCATCTCCCCAGTACAGCTCAATTCCTGATTGCAAAATCTGAGTGTTAAACAGGACAACCAATACTGTGGCTGGGATCAGAGGTGAAGGGAGAGCAGGATTAAAACCAAGCAACCTGTATTTCCACCTGAATAAGGCCAGTGTGGAATGATGACCCTTCTTCTGTTCCTAGCAAAGAAAATATTGCAGCCTTCTCCAGAGCATAGGGGTGTCCACAAACACACAGGACTGAGTATTAGCAGAATCCAGGAAGAGGTAAAGATTTGTCCCAGTGTTCTAAATGGCTTGTGCTCTCCTCACTTCCACAGCTCAACTCCAGTCAGCAACTTATCCCCACATAGCCACTTGCTCACTCCCCCGAGCAATGGGATGGGGGTCAGAATCAGAAGGGTAAAAAACTACAAAATTCCTGGGTTAGGATAAAGACAGCCATAGGGACAGCAAAATTCACTCACACAAACAAAGCAAACCAGACAATCCATTCACCACCTCCCACAGGCAGGCAGGCTATACATCCATCCCCAGGAAAGTTGGGCTCCACTTGGGAAGACAACCCCTTGAATGTGTGTGTCCCCTGCCCCTCCTTTGTATCCCCACCACTTCCTAAGCTGGCCATGATGTCAAAGTCTGGAATACCCTTTGGGTCAGTTGGGATCAGCTACCCTGGCTGTGTCCCCTCCCGAATTCTTGAGCACTCTCAGCCCCTCGCTGCCAGGGTTGTGAGAGGAGCAGAGAATGGCATCATTGTGCAAACACTGCTCAGCAATAACTAAAACATCCCTGTGTTATCAACACTGTTCACAGGACAAATCCAAACTACATCCTCCTAGTATAATTTTCTTAGAGTGAGCAAAATTATCTCCATCCCAGACAAAACCAGCACACTCACCATGGAGCAAAACTGTCAGGGAGAAGAAAAGGGACAAAAATCCAGTCCCTTGTAAATTAACATTTATTGTCCCACGCAAGCTATGATTGATGATGATGCGACAGTCACACAGTGATTTCTTTTTCAGCTGGAATGAGTAATTTGGTGACAGGCTTGCAGCTTCTCCACCTACAAACCACAATCATGCAAATAACATCTTACCACTGAGGCACCTATTTATGAAAGCACAGGCCTAATCACCCACATCTGAGCCATTCAGAATGTATTATCAGGATAAGGCTTACGAGGGAAAAACACAGCATTCTAAAGACACCACAACCTTCAGCTGTGCAGCAAGGAGACAAAACGGCAGCATCAGTGGCTTCACTTTCAAAATCCAAATATAAAAACAGCAGAATTCTGCACTAGAAGCAGCCCCATTAGGCAAATCTATTTTTCTTGCCACCCTACCTTCTAACAAGGTGTTTCTCTCCTCTAAAACCACCAGTTTGTATCTGCCATATGAAAGCATGAATACCATGTTAATCAAATGCATGGCTTCAACTCCCAGCCATTTTGCATCAGAATGCTTAAATAACATGACACTTCCCAAAAACTGGCTATATCCTCCCTGTCCTCCTCACCTGCACTCTTGGCTCCCAGCTACCTTCCCCTTTAAACAGGGCAGGACTCACAAATAACAAAGGCCACACTTTGATACATCTGGAAAGCAACAGGTTGTTTCCAAACCCTGGAGCAAAGGGAATTCTGACCTGGGATCATAAGGCTCCCTCTTGCCAAAAACAGTAGATGAATTTACAAGCCTCTCCCACAGGTGGCCATAGCAAAGAGTTGATTTTAGCAGTAACATCTCTCCATCCTGCTGCCCCTGCCTGGGAGCAAAATCACCCTCGTTCATGGCAAACTGAGGTCCAGGAATGACAATTTGCCACAGGTTTTGAAGGCAAATTAGGCACACTTCAATTAGATTTAGAAAATTACTTTTTGTGTTTTCTGCCTCCTTTCTGTTTGTATACCAGAGAGTCATTTACTGCAAATTTAGTGCAATGTGAAAAATAGGACTATGTACACATTTAGCAACAATTTCTTATTGCAGCTGAAAAAAAATTACACTTTCTTGACTTACAGTCATATTTAATATATTCCAGCAGCTTCTCATCTTAACCCTGCCTGCTCTTCCAAGATTGAATGTTCCCAGGTTTTTATAGTTTTCCACAGGTCACAGTTTAGATTTTAGGACACTCATGGATCACAAATTACATTCATGCTCAAAAGGCACAAACCCATCAGGAACAGTTGTCCAAATGGACTCTGCTGCATTTCTCCAAGGGCGTCCTGCACAATCCTGTCCTTTGCCAAAGGGAAATTTGATATTTTAACATGGAGACAGGGGAAGAAATCAGCATGTTTGTTAATATGAAATACATGCTTTTAGCAGATCGTTTCTCTCACTTCATGCAACACAGAGACTCGTAGAAATAAAAAACAAGTTTTTTTTTCCTCTCTATCTTTAAGCAGGAGGACCTCAGTGCCGTCAGACTGCCCAAGAGTACTGTATCACATCTGTGAGGTATATGGCAAGGTACAAACTGGTTTGCTTCTTTTTACTGCTTGTGTTTTATAACCTCTTTATCATCTCCCTCTGAACTGGTTTTAGAACAAAAGCACTACACAAAAAGCTACTGGATAAGCTAAAAGAAACAATTCCTTTGTCTTTGAAGTGCCCTTATAGATAAATAGTAGTTCTGTTCCCAAATACGTCATCCATCTCTTATTTAGACATCCAGAGTCCCACCAAAGGTTTGCTCATTCTGACTCCCCATTTAGCCCTGCCACTCCATTCCTTCATCACACTTGTAACACTCCCAGGCATTTCCTTTAGCACACACTGCCAATTCCAGGTCCAGACTCCTCACCTCAACCTCCCTACAGAGATCTCTATCCCAGGTGTTCATCACTTTTATTGTCCTGTTTCATGTCCGACCCTGAAGACTATTTCCTGCCCTCTTTCCTATTCTGAAATCCTGTTCTTCCATCCTCTAACCGAAGCTCGTACTGCTCCCTTGGCATTCTTTCTTCAATAATGAAAAGAAAGGGGGGAGAAAATAAAAGGGATTTAGAGTAAAGACAAAGGAATGGGGGTGCGAAGAAATAAGTTAATTCAAAGATATAATTAAAAATACATGTCTGACTTTGACAAGACTTTGAACAATTCTACAGATACTGCCACACAGACAAGTGGGAAATATTGCCTTATTTTTTCATCTGTGGCTGATGCACATTTATAGTCAAATGCTTCACACTACAAGGACAGCAACCAATCCTTCCCCTGGGATGGCAAACAGCTGCCTGCTGTTGTATCTGGTTACTCCTTGTCTATCACATCTTATCTCAGGCAACAAGAATTTCAAGGATGTTGCCCCTTGCCCTCAGCACCACAGAGTATTTACATTTATGTGTGGAGCCATATAAAAATAGATAGATACCAATTTTGAAAGACACCTTGCACTCCAGGTCTCTGAGGCACAACTGCATGAGGCACACACGACACAAAATCTTAAGGACTGTTTTCAGTACTGGACCTTCAGCAAATGAAGCACACAGCAGATAACACTTTCTAACAGCTCACAAAGGAAAATGCCAAAGCAAAGGGATGAAGCAGAGGAAAGATCTTCAGACTCTGCCTCTATTAATTATTCCAGACTACTACCATTATTGAAGAGCACATATTTGTCTTTATTAGTTTCAGCACATTTTGGACAGCAAATGGCAGAGATGCTGGTGTCTTCATGAAAATATGCTTTGACTAGAACTGGACTTAAACTCTGTGTTTTTAACATTTATTTCTCTTGCACAGGAGGAAAGAAGTGGAGTCCTGACAAACCAAGAAGTTTCATGGCTGTTTCCCATTCCCCCATAGGCCAGATATATTCTATATAGAATATATAGAAATATATAGAAATATATTAATACAGAACTGGCACTTGACAATTAGAAGTCAGCAGCATCAGCTACAGTCTGCAGATACAGGCATCAGCAGCACTGATCAGTCATGTATTCTATGGTAACTGAATACTTAAATTTTTCCATACATCCCTTAAACACAGGTGGAATAAATCTGCTTTTCTGGATTAGTGATCTGCTTTTCTGGATGGTTAATGAAGACACAAAATTCTTTAAATTGTGGCTTCATAACCACATAGTTGTGGTTATAGCTTTGTCAAAATAACATTTTCAAAGGATGATATGTTAATCCCAAACCAGGCAGGGAAGAACTCCTCTAAGGGTTACTGACAAAAGATGCTCTCCCCACTCCCACCTCATTGTTTCCATTGAAATATAGAGTATTTTTAAGTGGAGAAATTTTAGGTTAGTTTTGTGTACAGATCTAGATTTAAGATGTGGCTGCCTATAAAAGTGTATAAAACCAAATGAAATATCCAGTGAAACCACAGTGACAGATCTGCATACATAATTTGAGAACTTTGCTTTGTGTGTCTGTTTGGTTCATTCATGTATGTTCTTGAAGTGAAGCTCAACACAGCACTCCAAAACCAGAGTCACAATCTGACTTCAGGAGTGATTATCTCACATTCCTAAAAAGTTCTGTTACTATGCGGTAAGAACAGGGAGTTTAATCAGTCATTTTGCTTGGGCTTTAGATGGACTCATCAGGCAACTCTGGATGAGGTAAATGAACCACAACATTAAAATGCAGCTGTAGATTGACTTAAGAACAGACAACTACAGAATTATTATGACTTCAGAGTAACTTTTTAATCCCAATTAAAAGTGCATCATAAATAGTTTTTGTCTAAGCAAATATTCAGAAGTTTAACAACAAAGGTAAGAACTACAGTACCAAAACTTAGGAAGAAATACTTTATTTTCTCAGCTACTGTTCAGAAAGCCCTGAGGAAACTGATCCCCAAATCCCTAAGAGATGTGCAGCAGAGAAGCTGAGAAGCACTCTGTGCAGACAACTCCCGGTAGTACTCGGTAGAAAACGAGGCACAACATACCTAGGCAGCTTGCTCAGGTCACACTTCCTCAACGCCATGTGAATTCCATGTATTCTTCCCTTTTGGCAGCTACTACAAAGAAAGACATGATTCTCCCTGGCAAGTATCCCGCTATTGGACAGGTAACAGTTTTTGCTAGCATGTAAGGTCAGACACCTGTTGTTCATCAAATGTCACAAAAACACTGTTTCACTGCTGGAGAAAACGGGAACAACATGACTAGTAAGGCTTCAAACACAGCAGCCATAAATCCCTCAGTCACTCAGCATACAAAGTTACAAATGAACAAAGCTACTAGCTTTTTTTTTTTTTCCTTTTTCTTTTTTTACAAAGAACAAGCTCAACAGACTTTAATTCAAATACATTTATAATAAGTAAACATTTCAAAATCAAAATTGGAGGGAGTGGACTGAAACACCCAGACATTCTTGCTTTATTCTCCACCCTCCTAGAGAAGGAATGGTTATTTCTCGTAGCAGTTTGATCAGTACAGAAGACTCCCACAAACTAAAAGCTTTTGTCTTAGTTAGGTATTAGCTATGTAGTAAAAGTACATTCAAGAAGTCCTTGTACCAATTTGGTGTTTTTCAAGTACCTGACAGCTGGTCCTTTTACAGATAACAAACAGCCCCTTTTGGCATGCAGTGTTAAATCAAAATCCAACTCTCCCAGTTCACAGATAAACTGAGAATCTTACTTAGATGAAGTCTGCTAGCTGAGTCAGGCATTAATGTTAACTTCTCTAAAATTATAACATACTTATTTCCTATTTAGCAGTATCACATCTCCTACTGATAGATTTAGGTTGTACTACTGATCACTTAGATGACATACAACTAAGAAATTTTGAAAGAATAAAATCTGAGTAATTAAAATACACTATCTGGAAAAATATCACAGATGTATAAGAATAGAAAAAAAAAGTAAAAGGCTTTAATACATTTCATTGTTTTGTGCAGGTAATATTTTTAGAGACTATGGTCAATCAATGAAGAAACGTAATACAGATGTTTCAGTCTTTTTAGCTCTTTTTCTCAAGACACTTGACTTGTACTTTGAGCTTAAGTAGTAGTTAAGTAGTTAATCCACTGATAAACAAACTCAGCAGAAAATAATTTTTCAGTTGTACCACTAAATCATTAAAATCATTAGTATCATTAGTTGTACGGGATTTCAGTGCTGTACCACCAATATTTTTTCCTGGTTACTGTAGAGGTAAATTTGTAATCCAGGTAATTGGACTACAACAGTAGAAAAATCAAACTATCCCCATGTTGCGTTCAGGTAACATTGCACAGAACAGCTTTAGATTAAATTTACATTTGTCTTTATTCCTAGTATTGCAATGATGGGCAAAATTACCTCTAAAAGTAAATGTGTACTAAAAAAAAAAAAAAAAGAGATTGTTAACATTTTATGATGACTAAACAAAATAAATGATAAGTAGGTATGGAGAAGTAAGATTCAAAACTCTGTAACCAGAGTTTATTTTTCAATAGAAAGTTTCGAGTGTCAATTTCTTTACGCTGGAATAAATTGATAGTTTGCTTGATATCTCAAGTTTTGAACTTCTCTTCCTTATAAAGTGAATAAATCCCCAAAAGTCCTTACTTAACAGAAATAGCTTGAACATTACAATATACTCAAGAGCAACAGAACACTTACAGCTGTACTATAAAAGCTGGTTCAACAAAGTTGGGAAGGTGAAATTTGATTTGATAAAGTCTCATTGCAGCAGACAAAAATGAAGCTTGCATTTTGTTTGCTGGCAGAAACAGAATATTCAATTCACTAGAGTGCATATAACAAAACCAAACATGCAATCTATTGCTTTTAAAACTTTTACTGCAAAGTAACATTAAGAGAACAGTAATTAGATATCTATCTTTTTTTTTTTTCCCAAAGAGAAAATATGTAAACAGGATAATAATTTTTTCAGTATGTATATAGTTTCTCAGATAATTTCAGGGGGACAAAGGAGGGGGTGGTGTTTCTCAATAATCAGGACACTTTTAACTGTAATAGGTTTTCATTGGAAAAAAAGAAAAAGCCAACACTGTTCTATTTCAGCATTAGACAAAAATACTGTGTTTCTTGCACTACTTTAACACAGTTGAAGAAAATAACCTGAACACTCCTATCTTGGCATTCAGGATTACATTTTCTCAGATCTTTTAGATTTCACAAAGCTGCTATCCATTGTTGCCATGAAATACAGACTGTAAAATCTATGTAGCACAGGCTACTTCCTATGTCAATACTAAGTGGGAAGGAACATGAAGCAGTGCATTACACTACATTTCTGGAACTAGTACAGTAAGAGTGAAAACCTAGAAAAAGTTAACCTACAGTTTATAGAAGGAACTAATTATCTGCAGAAGCTGATTTTTTGGTTGTATATATATTTTTTTTACACTGTGCGATTTTCTGCATCTGCTAATTTAAAACAGACAGTTAAAACTTGTTGCTTTCTTTGCTTTGTTTCCTATGTTCTCCCTTCCACCCACCCCCTATATGCCATACACCAAGCATTATGAATATAAGCCCAAATATCCTAGACAATCCAGTGAACAGAGTTAGTGTAATGCACTGGTGTGAGGTGTGAAATAGAAAAAGAATTCTCTCAGTCTTCATCAAAGTTCTGCTGTAGAAGAAAGTTGGCAGCCAGGTTTTCATTCTTCTCACAAGCGAAATATGCCTGTATCACAAGTCCTTCAGGAAATCCTAATGCCTTTAACTGAAGAAAAGAAACATATTTAGGAAGTAAATTTTGCATGTTAGGCTTCTTTGTATGTCTAGTGTCTTGAGATGTCACTTAAGCAATTACTGCCTTCTTGAAAATAACACTGCTGCCTAGCTCAGCGCAGACTTTAGCAAGTAAAAAATAAGGTGCTGCATCTGCATTTAGTAAAGAGGATCCTCCCTTGAAAAAGTGATTGGATTAAGTGTAATGAAGCACCATAAAAAACTTGTCACTTCTTTAGTGACACAGTAAGTCTAAAACAGACCTGGGTCACAGTATTGCCATGAAGTAACAGCACATTGCACTGCTGCAGGAAAAAAACCCAAATTCAAACAATGATCATTTTAAACAATTATAGAAAGCTCCAAAGCACTTTTAACAAAAAATTGCCTGGAACAAAAGCTCCCAGCCTGCGATCTTCAGTAGACTGTCCAGCACATCACATTAAGCTATATTTTCAATTGTTTATCTTATAAAATTAACTATACACTGCAGCCAGGACAAGTAAGCTGAAAGCAATCTGGTTTTCAGAAGTTAAGGAATTAATCAATGTCTGGAACATAGTGATAACAGGGCATGAGAAGAGAAGAACTTATTACTGTGCCAAGGGTTTAGCCAGCACTTAGGGGCATTCAGGAAATGAATTCTTGTTTTAGCCAAAGGCCAGTACACTCCATTTTTTGGAGATTTTCTTAAAATCCTCATAGCAAGTCATTTAATGTATGGGGAAGATCAAACAACTGTGACAAAAACTGTGTCCTATTATCCCTCACCAGCCATTCTTAGATTTCATGTCAGGCCCACAGACAACATGAGGGCATTGGCTGCGATATGAAGACAATTAAATGTTTTGGTTAATCTTTCATAGAAGGAGAAGGATGCACAGGGATCTCTGCTCGGTTTTAGAACAGGTTGCAGAGGTAATAAAGCTCTACTGCATAAAATGGCTTTAAAAGGAAATGCAACAGACTAGAGAAGATGACCTGTGAAGAAGTACATGGACAAATAATTTTATTAGACTAATTTTATTAATTGCCAATTTCCTAAAGATCTAGTGAACAGACACCTATATTCAAATAGTTATCTTCTACTGATCCTTACATAAACTTCAGTTTTGCCAGATGAAAAAACATCGTCTTTGGGGTACCAAACCACTACCACAGTATCACAAAATTCTTGCAATTTGTCCTGAGAAAAATCTCAGAGGCACTGCCATCTATGCAAATCCATATTTAGTCAATTAAACAGTGCTTATGAATGCAATATTACCACCGAGAGGATATTTTCATGCTTTACCAGTATTTTAGAACTCTCGTGGACCGACAAGTAACTGGGTAAAGTTTGACTTCAACTAATCTACTTAACTATGAGGGTTCTTACTTTCCAAATACTTTGCACACAGTGCTCAAGCAGCCAGATCTTTGTGCCTGGAAACCTGTCATGGCATGATCTAGAACAAAACTGACTGAGGTTTCTGCAAGAGGAATTACTTCCTGAATAATTCCTGAGGGAAACCCATTCTGTCATCAATTATGACAGGATGGTCTCTGATCACTTAAAATGCTCTGCCTCTTCTCAGTGAGACTCATTTTAGACTCAACTGCTATAAAGCAACAAGAGATATGACTTGAAACAAGGCTAGAACAGCTAGGAAATGCCAAGTATGAAAATACCAAATGCGATGAAGAACTTCTGAGCTAAACAAAGTTTAAGTTAGGTATGTCTTAAGCATGCACAGGAGTCAAGAAACAAGAAACAAGAATTTCAAAGAAGAAAGGCTCACCCTTTCTATAGCTTCTTTTTCCTGAGGTGTTACTTGAATGTAGTTCATATGAGCATGCCCAGCATCTCCAATTCCTCCAGTGCTGGCACCATCGTCACTGCCACTTAAACTTTGGCGAGTCTCTAGAACTGGCTCGTTCAACATATGAATAAAATGTTCCTGGTGCTGGCTGATTTGCTGTGTTGCACAGAACAGTAAAAGAAACATGTATTTAAACAACTGATGTTTAAGCATGCCAACAGACAAGTAAAAATGTCTGTTTTCAGAGAATTACGAAGTCAAAGAGATATCTAAAAGGTGCACAGAAAAAAAAGGTAAATCTAACCATAACAAATGCAACTTTAATGTTTCAATTCAACTAGAATTCAACTGCAGTGATTCTTCCGTCTTCCTCACCCCCTCTGCACCTCTTATGAAGTCTCAAATTTGTATCCAATATCATAGAAAATACATTCTGTGCAGCAACAACTGCTGAAAAGCCAGCAACAGAATGTTGCAACTGTTAGTAACATATTATAACATATATCCCATAACATCATTATGAGATGCATATTAACACATATCGCAGACAACATCAACATACAACTCTCTTTTAAAGATAAGTCAGAATTTGAAAGCATTATTTTCTTGTTTTAAGATCCACCTGCAGTAGTTGGGGGTTTTCCCGTCCAATTTGCTGTAGCAATGCTGGCAACAGAGAAGGATTTTGCTGGATAATTTGTCTCATCTGCTGGAACTGAGGCTGATTTCGTAAAAACTCAAGTGGATGCCCTGAAAAAAAGACAAGTGAAATAATATGTTTTTATAAAGTTACTGAGAATCTTAATTAAATGCATACCTGCACTGTAGCTGTAGATAGAAATAGACATGAAAGTGGATAATACCCCACTCACTGAAGAGTAGAAGAATTTTCTTCCTCACTCTAGCTTTAAGCAAAACTTTATTCTAAGGTTAAACAATGCATTTCCTTTTCATCCAGTCTTCTCTTTAGATTCAATAGCCTTGTCTTTATCTCCAACACTTTCCTCTGGATGCCTCATATCTGGTTAATCTCAATCAGACACATCTATTCACTGTCTTGACTCTTGTGTCTTGAGCACCATTTCTACCACACCCATCCGTGGTCTTGCACTTAAGAATGCAGAATACTGAATTAAAGAAATTGTGCAAGTTCACTGCATTTTTTGACAATACAACAAGCCACTTGTCCCAAGAAAGGGCCACACCTGGAATTTCCACGCTAACAGCTCTTATCCAATTCCGTCTGAACAGCTCACAAGCACCTGGAACTTAAAACTGACTGAAAAAGAAATTAAATGCACATTGTTTATCACATCTTCTCAAATACAGCCTTTCTTACCTCCTAGTGAGCTAGTAGTGGTGGGTATGGTTGCTACTGCTGCTGCCACTGCTGAAGACTGAGATGCACCAGTGCTTGGTGGTTGAGGGGGGTCAGCCACAGCCTGATTATCTCCAGGTATCCCCTAAAGCCACAGTTCACATCATTACCCACAGAATGCCAACACATATGTTTCAACGGCATGCAGTATTTGAGATTCAGAATTAAGGGAAAAAAAAAAACAACTTAAATGCTTTCATTGCAAATACAAGGGAAGATCCTGTGAGTTATGTATTTATAACTGACAGAACACCATGAAAATATTAATTTACTTTGTCAAGAAAAAGGTGTGTTTCGTATAAAAAGGCAGTAAAGCATGCCCTGCCTCACTTTAAAACACACTTTGTCCAATATAAGATACTTGCTCTGAATCCTATTTAAAGATATTTGACATGAGTGAAAAAGTTAAACTAAAAAATATGTTATACTGTTGTGCAAAAGTGACATTACAGCAACAAATTGCAGTACAAAATGCTAACTATGATAACCAAATCCATACAACTGGCAAAGAACTGAGAAGAGATACAAGAACACAGCTCTTGGGACTTCTTTCCTCAATGAAAAACTGTCATTTACTGTATCTTAAAGGTGAAGAGGTTTGTATGTCACCCAACTTTAGCAGTTTAAAAAAAAAAAAAAGGTAACTTGCCCATTATTTTCTATGTGCAAGCAACTTTATATAGGAACTGACTGTTCAGAGGGCTGAAATAGATAAAGCTAAAACACAATTTATAATAAACCATAATGTAGATTATACAATCATGATACCTCACTCTACTACTCTTCTCCTGCATGGAAATCCTTCCAGCTTCCTACCCTAACCCTGCCTTCCTCACTATCATTGAACTCCTGCACCAAGTCTGTCCTTTCAACTAACTTTTCTGAAGCCTGGAAACTTACTCCTGGGAGAGACAAAAAGGATTTGTTTACAAGAAACCCTGTTGGAATAGCCCAGAGAAGTTACCCAAATGAGGGTCACCCTTGTGTGGGGGAACCACAAAACATAAGGAACTGGGTGGGTGGAAATATTACAGAACTACAGGGTAACGAGACAATGAAGAGGTTTGTCTAGCCTACCATAAAAATCACTGGTAGGTAATGTAGATTAAAAGTCCTGCTGTAACATGATCTTCACATGGTATGTTCATCATTACCCCTGAACAAAAAGCACAAATATACAGCTAATACAAAGGGCATATCTAAAAAGGGAAAACTGGACAGTGCGCCAAGAAATGTTCCTTGCCTTACCTGGTTATTAAAAAGCACATCAAAGTATAAAACACCTGATCATCAAATACACATTTAAGCCACTCAGGGGAATAAATACAAGATTTCCCTGTCACACACTTCATTTCCTGCACTTGGCTCAGTAAGCTTGCTACACATCCTTCCCTCCACTGAGGGGGAGGACGGCTCCATTCATGGTATAATTCTGAGGTAACTCTCCCTTATGTGTGGCTTACAGAGCACTGATTGAATATCTTTTCCATCAAATCAGTCATTTCTGGCAATCCAAGTATAATGTAACAACTTGGTGAATCTTACGAAATTACTAGTTGATTTCACCTATTCACAGGCATACGTCATCACCACAATCTGTGTCCAGATCAAACAACATGTGCTTGTTTAAACTTTTAAGTTTGCTCTTGAATGGAAGTTCTATGTAAACTAGTTCAAACTAATTTTCTTAGAAATTATTTATCATCTTGAACATCATATTAGCTCTTGAACGCAAGCTTGAAGTAACACTGTTCAAATAAAAGAGACTGTACAGTTGTAATCAGACAATGGCAGTGAGGCATATGGACCTTGTTCACATAGCTACACAACAGAATAAAGCATGGTATTAAACCACACACAAGCCACTCTGAATGAAAAACTGCTTACACAGCAAAAAAGACCACTGCTGCGTTATGGCGAATGAAACAATTGTTTACTGTTTAACTGAGCAGTACAGCAGTTTTTAGCTGACATTGCTCTCTGCAGGGCAATAATCACAAAGGTCCAGCTTCTGGACAGAATAGAGAACAAAATAGTTCCAGCTGGGAGGTACTTACAATGATCATCTACTCCCACTGACTGACCAATTCATGGCTGACCAAAAGTTAAAGCCTGTAAGGGGCATTGTCCAAATGCCTCTGAAAGACTGACAGGCAGAGGACATTGACCACCTCTCTCTAGGAATTATGTTCAGTATTTGACTATGCTTCCACTAAAGAAATGTTCCCAAAAAATATCCAAACTAAGAAGCTGGTTACTGAAGAGATGACAAAACTCCTTCCTTACTAGAGGTTAGGAAATCTTCGGCTGAAAGAGAGATCTGAACATAAATGCCTCCAAAGATGAGTCTGGGGCATAGAAATATAAATATCATCTTTTGCAATTCCTTCTACAACCACAGGTCACAGACACAGGATTACATCTATAATCCTCAATGATCAAGTCATGAAAACTGAAGAGCTTGCTAACAGAGCTATGGACAAGTAGAATCTTCAGGGCTCATCTGAAGAACAGCTGTGTTTTAAATACAGTTTAAGCCCTTTCCAACACCTTACCCTTGCTGTACCCAAGTTCTTTCAACCTGGACAGTGTTGTTAAAGTTACAGATCTCAATGTATTAATCCTACTCTGCAGATTATATAAAAGACAGTGCTGATGATAGTTTGCAGGCAAGTAATGTAGAGAGAGGGTCAAAGAACAGTGTCATCAACAGATCAGATCAACAGTAACTAAAAAGAATTTTTTTTTTTATGCAGAAGGACAGTAAGGAATATCTTCAGACCCCAGCGGATCCAGAACAGTTATAAAGACCATTTACAGCAAAAGGATTCTTCTAGAAGGACAGCAAAATGTCTGCCATCTAATATGGTCTCCAAGAGCAAGACCATTCCTTCCTACTCCCTTTTCCAGCAGGAGGAAGGAAAAAGAAAAGGTATTTCTAGTGAAGGATAACATGAAACATAAAAGGACACCTTTATAACAGAGGGACCCATTTCATATACAGAACCTAGTGAAGGACTACAAATTAACTGCTCATAGCAGCCAATGCATTTGGCAGACATGACATGTAGGTCCATCACAGGGATATTCTATCTCTATTCTGGAATTCCTGAACAGAAATAAACTAGAGGAGTGAAATCCCAGAAACTGTGCACAAGAACTGCATGCTGCATAGGACTGCCACAAACACAGCAGGCCCAACACTTAGGGAAGGCACTGAATTCATGGTGAATTTACAGACTAGGTGAACAGTAAACCCAGTATTTTTACAACGTGAAAAACAAATATTTGAACTTGCAGGCTTATGACAGAGAGTTGGGAGCTATTGCATTCACCCTTGCTTGGCCTAATGCTAGCTGGGAATTGAACTTTTCACATTCTTGTATTCCAAACATTTGTTGTCAGTTTAAAATCTGAAGATTACAAAGTCTTGGGAACATTAATGTAAGTAGGAAGCATGCCAGGGACTTGTAGTTGTAACTACTGAAGGAAAACTTCATTAACAAAATTAAGGTTTTATAACTGGAGGGTAAATATACCAGATTTCTTATCAATAAATCAGAAATTCAATCCACATGAATTTTGCAATGATTAGGTCAGGATATCTGGTTGCTAGATTTTAATAAAGTTCAGTTCTCTGAAAAGGAAAAACCTTATCAGAGGAAAAACTGTATGCCAGAGCGAAAATTAAATGTACTGGAAATACTGATTAAGTAAAAAATAAGACAGATTCTATGGTGGCTACAATTCACCTGTCAGATTAAGGTATACAAGAAACAATCCAAAAAGCCCTTAAAACAACTCACAGGGTTTTCATTAAAGTGAAATTACTCTTCTATTTCCTCTCATACCAATGAAGTTTATTTAAACCTTCAAGCTTTATTTATCAAATGAAAATTGTTTCTTATCTAGAACACTGCTGAAATGAAAAATAAAAAATGAAGTTAAATTAAGCATAGTTAAAAAAAAACCCTCTCAAACCTTTCTGTTTGGAAAGTATATTAAGAACACTGTGCCCTATTAGCAGAAACAGTGAACTGGAAGCTAAGGAATGGTGATGAATTAGATACAAAAGTACAATTAATCAACTAATGCTGTCACTAAGAGGTGACACAAAACCACTGAGCCAACCATTGGCAGTTAAAGCTATCACTGTGGACATACTTTACAGACATATACATATCAATCAACAAAAAATGAAAGCAAAGAAGTGGCAGAGGTGGTTAGGGATTACTTCAGTATTTCCTATAACACACCATGTCTGTCAAAATTTCAGTCTCATCTTTCCAGACGGCAAATGCCACTCTCAGTGACTGGGTAATGCTCAAAGTAACACCAAAATCAAAGTGAAAGGTATTGTGTGGAAAACAGAAACTCAAAAAACAAGGTGCAGATAAGGTAAGTGCTCACCATGAGGAGGTATTCCACTGCTCTGTCAGGATTGTTGAAGCTGGCTCTCAGTGCTGCAATCACCTGCTCCCGCTCGTATCCCATGGACATGATCTCAGTCACCATGTTCTCATAGGACTGACCAGTCACTAGAAGTCACAGGACCACCATTTTAAGGGAATAAGATGAAAATAATCTCTCTCTCACACACACACACACACACACAAGTTTCAATGGATAAGTGCAATTTTTACCCGGATTTCAGTCGTTCATTGAAAAGAGTACTTTATACTAAACATGCATGTTCTTTGGTTTTTAATTCCAAATATATTCAGTGGTTTCATTATGAATTTGATTGGAAATAGTAGAGGGTAATGAAGAAAATGTAAACTTCTACTGACAAATGTAGTACTTGTGATACTTCTGTACTTGTAATTGAACAATGTTCTCTCCTCAAGTTTTCATTTAAGATCAAGGGCATCCTCACAGCTAATATTCAATTCCTGATGTAATCAAGAGAAGTCTCCTGCAGCTTACATTTGGAAATGTATTAATTTGAAATCTGCCTGTCAAATTATTAGCCATTGAGGATTTTCCATATAAAGACTTTCTGCTATGCTGTTTTTAGATAGATGACAATTAGTGATGACCATTATATTGGTATATATTGCTACATGCTGGTGAAGATGATTAAAGTAATTTAATCAACTTAACTTGGACCAACCAAGACCTGAAGACCTGAAAGCTGGATCTAGGAAAGTCACTCAAGACTTCAGTGGGGGTTCAGGAAACCAAGTTATCTCACCTAATTCTTATCTCACTCAACTTAACATTTGACTAGACATCTATCACATCAAATCCCCAACCTCTTACAGCAAAAATAGATTAAAACTGTCCCACACCTGCAGCAATCAAGAAAAAGGTACACACACTACATATGGAGTAATTTAAGGGCTTTCAATGTCACTGTAAGGAAGATTATTATCTCTTTTCATATAATCCATTTAATTTCCTTGCCTCAAAAGCAGACAGCAAGTATAACAATTAAAAAAATATTATTCTATTATATATTGTAATCAGGTGAATCTTCAAGGTAATCTTCCTGGGGGGTAAAAAAATACAAACAAACCCAGGCATCTCCTTCCTTGGATAAAGGTATTCCTCATCTCAGTGAAATCCTACTGCTGATTGACTCTGCAACTAGCAATGACAGAAAGTTAAATAATTAACAGTTGTCATAAAAAACAACTGATTAATAATAATATTTTTAAAACCCCACAGGAAATAAATACAAGAGCTACTCTGCTAAGGAAAGTAAGTCACAGTACAAACAACCAAAGAAAAGATGATATTTTATTCCCTTAGGGAGAATGTGTTTAACTCAAGCCAACATTAATACAACCCGCTGCCTGTTTCTTAACTTGTGCTTCTAAATAATCAGTGGATGTATGACTTTGGGCAGTATAAAGAGCAAACAATAACACAGCCCTAGCCCAAGGGTACATGTACATTATCCATAAATAAAGGATTTAAAAGCCTTGACTAATTTTAGTATTTATTATTTGGACTTCAAAGTAATAGTGCCAACCTGAGTTTAAGGAATGGTAAGTTCCTCATGTCTTCATACAGAATTACAAGATCATTAATTTCACATCTACCTGCATTTTTCAGACATGAAATAAAAAATATCACCTAAACTTTGCTCTAAAGATACATACTTTATACATATCTTCAGGAAAGCAAAAAGCCAAGCCAATAATTATCCCAACACAATGATTTTGCTACTTCTGCTCAATTTCTTCTTTGCACAGCACTAGTTTACCCCTACTACTCCTAAGAAACTAACCAAGCAGACAGAACACCTGGTGATGTAATTGGTTACTACTTGAACACTTCTGTATTACTTTTTCAATATCAGCAAGGTAGAGACTAGAACAGTATGAGGGATTTGATGCAAAGATGCAAAACGGCTGGCTTGCTCCACACAGACTGCTACCTAAGGCATAATTAAAATTTAAAGGAGGAAAACAGAATTACTGAAAATGTAGGTGCATGTACCCCATACAGCCTACTTCACAAGTTGTGCAAGAATAATAATTCAGAAGTTGCACACCAGCAATGTCATGATACAGAGTCAGGCCCATCTGTCCCTAGTGCTAGTGGAAATATTTGAAGTCAATGCTGAACTTATTCTGCTCTTTGTTTTTGTCTTTCAGGTAACATTTTAAAGCTGGATTAACTCTCAAATCCAGTTCATCACTCTCCCCACAATAACTCTCATTCTGTGCCTTAAAGAAATCTTAGGCTCCTCCCTTGAAAGATGTAGTCGCACAAGGACTGCAAGACATGCAGGTCTTCACATAGCACACAAAGCCACATCACTTTTCAGCATTTAACTAACTGAAAACAACAGCAAATCATAGAAACCCTCTTTTTAAAGACAAGTAAATTAATTTTAGATAATGTAGTTGAGAGGCCACAGTTAGAATACATGTGGGATCCAACTTAAGATGTGAAAACATACTCCATCCATTTGTGCAAGCAAATTCCCTTCAGGACAGTTTTTAGAGACAAAGAACCACAGAGTTCATGCCTATTGCCCTTGAAAATTTTTTGCCTGATAACATTTAGAGTATGCTCACCCAGAAAATCACACTCAATACCTCTTATTTCCAAACATGTTAGGGACACATGGGTTTACTCCATCAGACATCAACCAAAGAACTCCCATATAAAATGGATCGTGAGGTGATGCTCTTGAAATATTTTGGGTTTTTCCTGAATTTTGAAGGGATTTGAATTAAGACCACCAGCTTCATTTAACTTGCTGATCAACATTGTTAACACACAGTGTTGGTGATGACTTCATCTTGGTGATGACTTCATCTTGGCCACTAAGATACTAAGAATGGTTAAGGGAGCACCTTTGCTAGCAGCAATCACTTCAACCAGTTTAGTTGTTACATTTTTGTCTCCTGCTATCAGTATCTAGCAGCTATTTTGGATCACATAATTTAAAACAGTATATCACACCTGAGATCTAAACTGCAGCTGGACAGACTCAATCTAATAGCTACCACTAATGAATGTAAAATGTTCCTGCTGCTTCTATATCACCCTGGGCTGCCTAATCACAGCACCCACCTCCAATATATCCACACCAAAATGTAAGTGAAACTCTTTACTTGGTTTAATTCTTTGTACCAAATTGCAGCTTCATATTCAAAGACAAAAGACAGAATAAAAACCCCACCTCCTCCTTGTTGCTGTGCCTGATTTTTTTACACTCCAAAACAATTCAAAAGTTTCAGCAGGAGTAAGGAGTTGTGGGTTTGTCTAATAATTTCCTAGCTACCCAAATAAGCATAAATGAGGGGCAGATCTTCCTGTTGTCATTATTCTGTGCATTCCACTGAGAAACAAAGATTATTTAAATTGTCAAAATAAAAGTAAATTGACTGCAAATACATGGAGGCATTCATTTCTCAGCCCAGACAGCCGATCTGGTGAATTTAGCTAATCTCAATGTGCCAAAAAGCAAAGTACTTTCAAAGCTGGAACAAGTGAATAATAAAGGCAGCCATTTTATCAGCCCTGCACTCTGGGATGCAAAAGTGAAAAGCATACACAATTTAAATCTACTCTTCTATCCAAGCTACTTCAAAGTGAATAGTTAAAAGAGAAATTAAAGCAAATGGCAGAAAAAAGCAAAAGTGCAAGGATCTTCCTTTTACACAATAAAAGGAAAAATTCTTCAGTAAAGTAGTTCTTGAAGCTGGTTCCAAGATATCAACTTCAGGTCATAGAGAAGAGCACTATGATTATAACTTTTAACAATGACAGATAGAGAAGAAAATGTCAACATCTGCTAATCCATCATGTTTCTGCTGCACCAAAATAATGTCTACATTAAAAAAACTCTCCACTTACCAAGTGCACTTATAGCATCCTCAAAAAGATTTGATCGAGATGTATCACCTGTTGTACTGTAAGATGAAGACAAGTGTAATGGTAATTACAAAACTTTGGAAAACTTCATATTAAAAAAAAACAGAGAAAAAAAAAAAGCAGCAGCAGCTGTAAATCTAATAGCCATTTTTGTTTCTAAAAAACCAACAAAGCTTTTCAAAGAGCTTTTGGTCCTATAGTGAGAATAGATTTTACAAACTTACAATGCTAGCATTTTTAAAACAAGGCCAACCTTCCCCTGCTACCCCCAAAAGTTTGGGCTCTTGCCCATCTGCTCAGGGATTAGCCATCTGCTTGCTTGAATGCTTTAAAGGGTGGGAGAACAAGGTGGATTTTCAAAAGCACACAGCAGTCTCACAAACTGCTTCCCCACAGTCACCAGTTTGACCTCAATGAGGATACAAGGAGGTCAGTGGCAAGCACTTATTAAAATCTCAGTATACTACTTTCCCAGGAATATAAACTGCTAAAATTTGCAATTACTCCATCTCAAGTTATCAAAGTTGTTAAATTATACGATTAAAGGCTCACCTCCCTGAACAGTAAGGAACACAGAGGCATAGCACTAAGCAGAGGAATACCAGTTTTAATCAGCCACAGCCAAGGTGCCCCATTCCCAGGGCCACAAAACTAAAGCATCAGTCCCTTGTTTTCAGGGCGACACCCAGGGTGGACCAACAGGACTCCTTCAAGGACAGCCTACAGGTGGTGCAACTCACTGTGGGGTGCCAGGAAAAAGTTTTGGGGGAAATCTAGAGGAAGAACCAAAGGCAGGGAAAGGAAAGCTTAAGGCACCAGGCAGAAGAATAGCGTGGGTCAAGAGAGCAAAAAGAGGAGAAAAAGGGCCAGTCATACGTAAGACACACTTGACTGGCCATGCTCTGCACCTCACCACCCATCCATCCTATCTTTTTATTAAATTCTACTTCTAAAAGTAGAATGTAGGGTGTGTATGTCTCTATTCTACACACATGGGTGTATGTGGAATTACAAGTGCTCACAGGGGCAGGGAATGGTGAGTTAGGGGGATCCAGACACCTGTGGAACCAGCAGCTGCTGCGATCAGACACTGTGTAAGTCTGAAAACCAAGGACTGCAGCCAGGTCCTGGGTGAGCCCTCTGTGTGTTTGTGTGCATGTGCAGGCAATGGGAATCTGAGTATCAGGGCTTGGAATAGGGTTGCAGGGTGCAGGCAGTCCCCATGCCCTTGTACCAAATACTTTCCAAACTCTAAGGGGCCAGCTATCAAAACAGAAATTCATATTTTCCATTTGTGTTTTGTACATATTCATATTGCAGTAGTGGGCTTTGCCCTAAACAGCCAGAGGGGAATAGGATGTGGATGTATCATGCATGAGTGCAGGGATCTTCTCTGCCTGAGCTGACCTAAGCAGCAAGACATATATTTATAGTATATACATATTGTGTTTATATTTTGGGAATACATATTCAGTCTTGATAATGTGACAGACTCGAGGACATGGAGCTGCAGGAGCCTCACATTTATCAGGCTACCAGAGCTGGCAAACCAGATGGATCTGAATGTTTTCAGAAGATGCCACTAAAAATCCAACAAGGCACTTACAGAGATGTCTGTAAAATCTATGCAAGAAATAATTTGTTCCAACAAGAATGCTTCATTAGTATCTGCCAGTGGTTAAGATTTACAATCAATAAAAGATCAAAGGCAAAGCAGGACACCAGCTGGCCTGGACTTGGGTCAATAAATCTTGCCTTAATTTAACTTCTAAAGCAAATCAGAAGCAAACAGTACTCACTGAAATCAAGGTAGGTGATAACTTTAATATCTATGTTAAATTATTTTGTTTCTCCCTGTTAAGTGTGTACACTGAGGATTCCTTACTGAAGTTTTACAAAACTGCAATCTGTACGTGAAAAGCATGAAAAACATGAAAAACACTATTTCAGCATGGAAAATTGATCTTTGAACCTACTGGACAAACTGAGCAGGGAAAAAAAAAAGAAAAAACCCAGTCATTAGTATTTTTTAGCAACTAAGTTAATTTGACTGAAAAATGAAACTTCATTTGCATTCCATTCCTAAGAGATACTAATTTCTTGGAATTGCAAAATTATATAATCAATTTGTGTATTTAGTGCAAGAAATTTGTGATAAGTTTTTCAAAACATTAGGCAATTGCAAGTTTTGCTTCGTCATCATCAAATCAGTATTTGATGGTTTTTAAATACAATCACTTGAAAAATACTGTCTTTGCACCAGTATTCCCAGAAAATACACATAAATAATTTAAACCTAGAGTATGAAAAATGAAGATTTGATGTTATGCAGCACTTCAGGAGCCATTAAATTCCAGTTAACAATACTTTAATCCCATGCAGTACTTAAGCAACTTAAGCAAAAAAAAGGCAACATCATACAACAGCGATAAAACCTAACTTCCACCCAATTTTCTCAATTGTAGAAAATTGAGGTGAAAAGTTTTCCCACAAAAAGTCCCACAATTACCTGCAGATGGGCTGAGGAACATTCAGAAAAATAAGCCAAACTTGCAGCTTTAAGGCATTATATGATTAAGAGCAATACCATATCCTACATTTTGGAAGAAAAAGCTCTTTCCAGATATTAAAAGATTCATACAGCAAAAAAGAATTTATGGTTTGAATCTGATTAACATGATCCAAAGCACAATCAGAGGGTTATGAGCAGGACAGAACACATGCCTCTTAAGACTTCAAGAGCTTTGTGAACAGTAGATCCCCACTGCAGATGAATACCCTCAGTCTGCGAAGAAACTTGGCAGGATACCAACTCTGAAATGCCTAACAAGTCCTGTGCTGTTTAACTGTCCCCTCCACAGTTTTGTTCCCAAGACTACACCTCTCACAAGAGGAGGCATAAACAAGCAGAGGTGCTTCTTACAATCAGTAATGTTTACTTCAGTCAGAGACTGAAATTACAGTTAAGAAAGGAGAAAAATTATATAGAATGAAGAGACTCACACTTAAAATCAAAACTAGAAGCAACAAAAACAGGAACCCATTTTTGAAGGCTTACTCATACCTGTCAATTGATGATGGACTGACAGGAGCTGGTGCCTCAGGTGGTTTTTCTTCTGGCTTCTCCTCTTTCGGAGCGCTCACAGGTGCAGGTTCACAAGCCACTGCATCTGGTGCTGGTGGTGGAGGGACAGGAGCTGGCACAGGGGCAGGAACAGGGATTGGTGCAGCAACCGCAGTGGGAGCTGCAGTTGTTGAGCCAGCAGTGGAAGTGGCATTTGACAGCTGAGTCGCTCCAGCTGCTGCTTTGGGCTATGGGAGGACAACAGAGTTCAGGCACAGAACAAAGCCATAAATGCATGGCTCTCTACAGGAAACCCACTAGGTTCTGTTAAGACCATTTCTGTTTGATATTGCTGCCTCAACATCAAGCATGACATTAAAACATTGCAAGACATTAAATCTCTAACGCCCTTCACTGTGTTTAAACAAGCAACTGAGAGCATCACTGAAGTACTTACACATCTGAGAGCTCACACTCTGAGGATAAAGTGAAATGCTAAGATCTAAATACTTACAGACCACAACATTCTAAAACAATAAATAGACTAAAATATTATATGAAAACAATGCTGTGTTTTACAAAAGCACATTTTTCCAGAAGAAACCAAGTGAGCTGCCAAAAAAACATCTGCAGAACAAGCGTAAGCTTTTCTCACAACTCAGATCAGGAAAAAGTGATTGAGACAGAAATCACATTTAGTTATGAATGCTGTTTGCTGGAAAACAAGATGTGAAACAAAATTAAATTTCACCCGCAAAATGTTTTGGTTATGCAATCTTTGCATTCAAAGCACTACAGTAACATCTCAAATACTTCAGTTCTGAAATAAGCACCAAGTATACAGCCAGATGAAGGACTACCAAATTTACAGCAGAATATTTAGAGTGAATAATACTTGTATGCAATTGTGAAATCATCTTCACATCTCTAACGGAAACCTGAATTTCTCTTGGGTGCAGTATTAATCCCATTACATAGAAATGGCCCCAAGGACTGACAAAGCTGACCCCAATCTTTGCCTTTCCAAGAGAAACAGCTGAACTTTAACAAAACTACTTATTCAAGGTGCACCACTTTCAGACATTGCCTGGTTGAAGAAGAAAACATTTACTTCCTCCTTTTGTCTGCAAGGAGGCGTAAGGTCAAAAATGAATAGCTTCCAACATAATGGGCACAGCAAAGAACATCTTAATCAGCACTCAAAGAAAAACACAGCTGGAATGCAAGGGGGGGGTTATTTTCTGCTGGATTCCTAAACCCTTAATGCAGTAATGCCTGAGCATCGGCCAAAGTTAGCAGTCTGTGTCTACATGATTGGGCATGTCTTACCTACAACAGAATCAGGAAAGGGCAATTGAGATCTGAGACTAGCAAAAAGATTACAAGACTGAAGAAATGCCCAAACTACAGGTCCTTTATTATCAGAATATACTGAATTTAGCCATTCTTCACAGAGATCTGTGTTTAGAATCATAGAATTGTTGAGGAGACCCCTAAAATGATTGAATCTTACTCAGCTCTGCCACACCCATGACTAAACAGCGTCCCTAAGCGTCACAGCCACACATTTCTTGAAAACTTCCAGGAGTGGCAATCACACAACTTCTCTGGAGTCTTCTGCTCTCAAGAAAATGAAAAATTGGACTCTGATGTCTCATCTCTACATCTGTTTTCTTGTATTGATGAATGCCCCTGTAGCAAACCACAGACTAGAAACCTGCTCATTCAGGAAAACAGCAACAACAATTATCTTTAACAAGCCCACATGTTTAATTATGTTTAATACGGCCAGATAGAAATAAAGGACAATAGAATACATGTTTTCTTTGTCAGGAGGAAGACTCTATCTCAAAATTAATTTCATACTCCAAAACACAGATGAAGCCAGTTTTATTCAGACTGCAATGATCTGGAATGCCTGGAAAATCAGTGGCTTGATTCCTGGAAGCAGCCTGACAAGTGGTTCAGAGAAGAAATACTTCAAACACGTGTCACAGTCATTCCCTATAAATTGCACTTGCAGTCTTTCAAAACCCACAGGTTTGTTTACTGCCAGATGTATCCTGTCTCTACTGGTTTATGCTGTTGTGCTTGACAGAAGAAAAAGCCATGAACTATGAAAAGCAACATGGCAAGGCTGGAAGAGTTCCATACGGAGGATTTAACAACAAATTACATAGGTTGTCTTCATCCTTTTAATAATAAAAGGGGGAAAAAAACCAGAGAGACAAGAAAGAATAAGCAGTAAAATAAGCCATTAACAATTTTTTTCTTTGCCACAAACATTCAGCACAGAGCAGCAGCAAAAATCAGCCTAAGCAAACCAAGACTGTGAAGCAATATTTTTTATCTATTCACACAAGCTTTTTACTGTTGACCTGGATTTGTATACGATGAAATTCCACTAATTTTATGGATAGATATACAATCACTCATCACAAGAAAAAACAGAATTAAATTAAATTAATGAATCTTCCTATTCAAAAGAAACGATTACTCACTTTTGTCACCATAACCACCACAAAGTTCTTCTCATCTATCTTGTATTCTTTAAGAGCAGTTTCATCATTAAGGATTTTACCTGGAATTAAGCAGGCGGAAATTAAGAAGTTCTTTAGCAAATCAATAGCTGACATGGGATTTTCTCATGAAAACATGTTTTATGCAGATTTATAAATGTTAAACAACCCAACAAAAAGCAGTTCGGTCATTAAGCTTTGGCAGTAGAGCTACAATTTTCCTCATATGATATACAGAGTAGTGGATAGCTTGAGGGCTGCTGCCCTAAGTGTTGAAGATGCTTTAAAACCATTTAAAATAAAAGCATTAAATCTGGAAAGATTCACTGGATCACTAACAAAGATACATGCAATACAGAGGAAAGGTGCTCACACACAAAAAGCTTAACCACGTAACTTAGGTCTGCTTATATGGCAAGGGAAATTCCTTTCTACTTGTCTTCCATCTGTTCTTCAGATAAGAGCATTACCTGCAATAACAAGTGTGTGACCTTGCAATTTCAACAATTTGCAAGGCTAAAACATTAGACAAGCCTAGAACCATTCTATAACTTGCCACCTTGACAGAAGGATGAAAAAAGCTATCAAGCAAACACAGAAATATTTGCTATACGATGACTTTTGATGTTTCATAAGCAGAGGTGGTATTGTGACAAAATAGATTTGCATCACTTCTATAAGAACTTAGGAGTACAATAAGTCACATACTTTTTGCCTTTTCTTAGAATAAGCTGACTTAGAGGTTGCACTACAAAATCAGCACTCAGAAATCAAGTCTACATTTCAGTGACTTTTATAGCACTGATTTCTACTACAGAATTTTCAGGGAATATTGTACAATTTAAATAGATTAATTTTCTGAAGATGTGCTACAGACTACTTTTTCACTACCTCTCTAGTGGACTGCAACTATAAGGACACATTCTTATCCTTATGATTGCAAGGAAATCAAGCAACACACACACTTTATGGCATTCAGAACACAAAAAACTGGTTCCACCAGTCTTGCAGGTCAAACGTTCAAGGGAGTATTACATATAGTGCAGTAATAGCAACACCTGTAGCATCTGACTCAGAACCCACAAGGGTTTACTCAAAATTTTTTATAGGCGCTTTGGGGAGGGCTTTAATAAATATGTATGTAATATATATACTTTATGAAAGTATATATACACACATCCTCTCTTCTCAGAGCACACCACTCTAAGAGTTTCTAGACCTCACTCTAATGTAGATGTCAACACAATGTATCTGCCTCTCTAATCAAAGTCAGCTGAGGGTATCACTTTGCTTTACCAAACTACAAAAATTCTACAGCTCATTTTATTAAAAGTAAAAATGTCATCAATATACCGTCATATCTCTTGTCCAAGAAAAAGAAAAAAAAAGATAATCCATCTTTGGATAACATTACATTCTCAATCTTATTTCCTGTATTTCCTATGGCTTGTGAGAATTATTCAATACTGCAGATACATTCTGGCTTCAGAAAACACTCAAGTCATGTCACAGAATCTTACGCAATCTTTGATTTTTGCAACCACAGAAACACAATATTAAGAGTGCCATGCAGTTGCACACGTTGCACAAAGCCTTCTGCCTGTTTCACATTTTTTGGTTATACATGAGACTTCGACCTTCATGCTCTTGATATTCACTCCCTCCACTGAAGTATCAGGGACACAAAACTTGATATGAGAAGTAGTCCAGAGGAGCTGTACAGAGACTCACAACTTCTCTCCCATTACATTTCTCCACTGTTAACAGTGGCTTTAGCTTATTACAAATGAAAAAGACAACACTTCTTACAAAGCAGTACATGACAAAAGTGAAAAGTCCACCAAAGTTTCCTTCAAGCTCAGTTTTAGAGGGAAAAAAAAAAACACTAGAGGGAGTACTGGAATAGCACCAAAGTTCTGACATGAAGTGAGAACAAAAAAATGGGTTTCTGTATTAGCACCAGAACAAACCAGGCAAGTAAAATAAAGCTCAAATAAAGTCAATTTCATGCTTTAAACTGACATTAGCCTGCTTTTTGCTAGTACACATTTCTAGTGACAAAGCTTAAAAGTTTTGAATGTACCTTTGTACAGGAGTATTTGGTGGTGGGTTTCTTTTTTTAATTTAAAAAAAAAAAAAAATCCGTTTTTTAATTCTCTGAGGTATATACAGCAATGCTTCAGCTACACACAGCATAAATTGAACAAGAAAATAATTAAGCCAGAACAGCAGCTTTGTCCTGCTTAAATCCTGAATTCTTGTAGCAAAATCTATTTCTTCTTCACCCAGCATATCCCCAAGACACCATGTTACAAGAGCAAAGATGAGAGATACACATGTATTAAAACCTAAAACATTCCAATTCAAAATTAAGATTTCCCTTTCACACTGAGTTTTTGTATTTGTGGGCGTTTTTTTCCTGTCTGTATTCAGTTCTTAGAATTTCATAGAAGTCTTAACATTCACATTCAAAGTCAAACAACAACATAAAAAAAGACAGGTTCAGATAAGTTATCTTCAGTATATTTGTTACCTGCATAAATTAGTTTTTGGCCAGCTACTGGAAAGGCATCTTTTCCCCTTTCTGATTCAATCTTCTCTTTCAGTGCCCTCACCTAAAGCACAAAAACAGTCTTAATGAAAACAAAATTCACAGTACAAACCTAATTAAGAATACCTTAAATTTTATATACTGCAGAGTAGTTTCAATCGTGCCTTGATGTCAAGTTTGTCAGTCTTCTTCAATATGTCACTGTAACCACTTTGCAGAGCAACACGTCCCTTTCCCAAATAGTCTCCTGAGCTGAATAAAATTAGGTAATTATTTTTTCCATGAGAAGTTATGAGTGTACAACATGGTGAAAAAGTAAATTAAGAAATCTAGGGAACAGAAATGTTGTCATCTTTTGACCCATTTGCCCTGTTCTTTCCCTGAATGCAGAGAGTACATCTGCTATAAACACAGCTGAAAGTTTTCATCATCCCAACCACTTTTCAGGGAATGCCTGTGGTTTTTTTGTAAGATCACCCTGACATTCAATCTTGAAGTCCCCATATGCAAGGACTTGTGCAAAACGTTCAGATGCCTCTCTTATATAAATTGTTTTCAACTCCTCCCCTTACACACAATTTCTGGAGCTTCACATAGCATTTCTAAGCCTACACATTTACTTGCTTGCATGGAACACTGATGCATCATCCACACTTTCACAGAACCAATAGCTCAAGTGGCACTGCTAGTTGTCATGTTAAAGAATGTTCTCAGTTCTCCAGAAAAACTCCATAATGCTACCCTGAGGAGGTAAAACAAGCTTCTGTAAAAGCATTCCTGTACTGACACATCTGCAGTCATGTTTTAAGACAAACTACCTGTACACACAGTCAATTCTTCTTGCTATCTTGCAGACAATCCCAGTGTACAGAAAAGAAAGACAACCAACCTGTTATAAGCTTATTACTACAAGTTAACACCACCTTCTAAAAGTTTGTTGGTTTTTTTTTCCTGAATATTCATAAAACCTTTTTCATGAAACTGCAGGGATACAGAACGCAGCATATTGTTTCCCTCTGTGGAACCAAACAAAAATAGTGACTCAGCTCTTTTTCTCCAGCAGATGAAGAAAGGATGCTTTTGGTATTTTGTGTCAAACATGCCATCCCAGCACCTGCCAAATGCTTTGGAATTAATCTCCAACCAGTTGCTTTCCCACAGCAAAACTAAGAGCAGCTCACTGCCACCCTTAAGTCCTGAGGACAGCCAAATTTGACAGTAATGTGCTGGAAGCATAACCATTTTCATGCACTTGCTTTACAACAATCTGTCCTATCCTTGGATTTACATTTATTTTGAATGCATACTTTTTTGAAAATTAAAAATATAATTTATTAATTCCTCCCCCAGTTTTAAGGATGGAAGTCACTCATGTTGCTACTGAACAATCTCCTTCATCACAGATAAATCAACAAGGATTTTTTTCCAAAATTTTAATAATAATAATGTCTAATATTTCACACAATTTCAATTTAAGTCCTGCATGCACCGGGAAAATTAATCCCTTGAATAATGTTAAAAGCCTGTTATGTTTCCAAATGTCTCTTTTGTAAAACTCTCCTAATGTATTCCTATACTTATGTACTTTTTTTTTCCAAATCACTCAAAGATAATGACTTAAGGCTACTTCTTTTATACCCAGTTACCATGCTTGTCATAGATTTGTAACAATTATTGCAATATGACTAAGGTGTGCAGTCTATTTTGAGGGAGAAAATTAAAGTTTGTTTTATGTCCACTGCATGCATCAAGGTATTGGCTTCAAATGTCTACTTCATCTTCTTCATTTTCTATTGTTTTATTCCAGACAACAGTCTTTGCCCCACAAAGAAAAAAACCAAGATATGTTCTCTGAAACATAAATGTTTAAACAGCTAAAAGTCTAGGTCAGGACACACTGAACACATGTTGATTTACTACACAATAATTGGATCCATGAAAAGGAGTTGGGATATTTACTGTAGGAGGATCCAAGAATTCATTTGCCTTTGCTGACCACCTGTGTGCAGCACTTCCCCTTATTATTACTGTGCTGTGATTGATGTACTGTAAGCGACCTGAGGCACTGCCATCTTCCTAAACCTCCCATAATGTTCCCCCTTCCTTAAGTCTGCAAGAAACAGGACTATGTTTTCATCCCTTTGGCAGATAGCATTCATCTCCAGATGTAGGCAAACTTCCATTTACACCATGGGGCCAAGGGAAATGAGAAGAAAACCTTTTCTGGGAATCTGTTCCAGTGTTTCACCATCCTCACGGTACAAAATCCCTTCTTTACACCTATTCTTAATAGGCTTGCTAAACAGTCTGTCCCCATCCTTCTTTTAAGCCCCTGTTTGGCACTGGAAGGTTCTCCAAGATCTCTCTAGAGCCTTCTCTTCTCCAGCCTGAACAACCCCAGCTCTCTCAGCTTGTCTCCCTAAGAGAGGTGCTCCACCCTCTGAACATCTTCATGACCTCCTCTGGACCAGCTCCAACAGGTTCACATCTTTCCACGTGCTGAGGACCACCAAGAGGATGCAGCCACATATTCCACAGCATTACACCTGGGAAAATTAACTCCGCAGCCACAAGCAGTTTCATCCTTTTTGGACATTCAGGTGACTGTTCTTCAGCTGTACAGTCCCCTTCCACAATCCAAAACCCCTCTCTGCATACTAATACTAACAGAATTTTGATTATTGTGGTGGTCTAGATCAGGAAGACTAAAGACATATACTAACTAATATGCAGTAGCTGGATCCACATGAAGGAGTTTGGTATTTATAGCCTCAGTGAAGCATTTATCAATGCAAACAACACCATGAGGTTACAGAACTATGGTGGTCCTGAACATAAAAGCAAACTACAGGTTAGCTCCTAAAGAACAGAGACAATCTTTGGCTAAAGCTTGCCAATACAGGGGTCACCATTAACTTCTTAATTCTTGAAAAGACTGGAAATCCGGAGGAGAAAAGGCTGTTAGTTTCCAGTGCTGATCTTTATTTTCTCCCTGTATTCTTGGCACGTACATCAATCAGTTTAAGAAGAGATTCTATCTTAAAGTGGAACATAAATTACTTCAGTTCTCCAGCTGACAGCTTAGAAAAATCTAAAAGAAATTTAAGGCTTAACATAACTGAGCCAATTTACACTATTTTGCTGTCTATGCCCAGGGACACTCTGCCATTTGCAAAGGGGAAGATAATTTACATAGGTCGCATTTAAATGGACATTCACCCCATGCACAAACTTTTGCCATCCAAAGATACCAATATGCTATGGTAACTAACAGTAACACACCATTGGCTATGAATTTAAAATTAAAAATTCTGTAATATTATTCAAGTTACTCCTTTAAAACTGAAAATACACCAAATAGTGGAGTAATTTCCAGATTACATTCAAGAATATTTCAGAGCATTGCTTAACTGCTTTATAAAGAATAGTGATTTAGATAAGGGAATCTGTCATATCTCTAATTAATATAATGAACTGATCACATCACACCTATTCAATGGAACAAACAAAAGGATTTAAACCAACTCTTAACTACAAGATCTTGAACCTGCAAGAAAATGCAGTCAGCTGCAGACTCCTATCTGACATCATTCTCCTATCAGAGACAGAAGTTGAAGAAACACGGACTAAAATAAGCGCTTGCCTGTTTTTCTGGCTTTCATCATTGGCCAGCCTAGGAGCCCAGAAATACATCATTTGCAGAGGATACAATACTAATTCCCAGAATTAAAAAATGGATAAGATCAGATACATAAATTTTAGCAGTAACATTCCAGTGGCATAGAAATACCTCCTGTAGTTCTAACTGGAGTGACTGAAGGCATAGCAAAAAATAACTGTGCCATTAATTCTCCTAAGAGGAGAAAATGCATGATGATGCAACAACCTGTACGTCAGACAGTAGTCTGATCCACCTTTATTTAGATTTAAACCATAGATGTTCCATTTTCAAGGAGGAATAAAAAACACAAAGAAGCCCTCTCAATGCTTTTCAGAAAAGACAGCTGCATCTTTCAGCTGCCGATGCCGTGAACTGCTGAAAAAAGCAACAACCTAAACTTTGCCTCTAGCAAATTAGGTTGCTGAGAACCTAGACTTCAGCACTGCATTGGTTACTAAGTAAAAATTAATTTTGGGGAAGGATACCCAGCACACTGATCTGTTAAATGAGAAACCATTCATAGATAATGATTTATTTTTCTCATAAATACAGATCCATGAACCAAACCTTCAGGCTTCCTAGCTTTATTCAATCTGATTAGGATTCACAATGTACTTCAATCCTCACCAAATCCCATTTTTCCTGTGCCATTATAAAATTTCACAGCACAATAAACAGAGCCTGTACTTTATGACAATACCTTTAAGAATGAGCATCAATTCATCTACAACACGCTATCCTAAAGATTCAGAAACAGCACACTTACAAGTCAAGATGATTTTGTTCTGAACCCTATAAATTTAGACATGAAACTCTCCCTACTACTCAGAAACCAAACACAATGTCCTTGAGAATATATGCCATGCAATCTGTTTAATAAAGAGGTAGAGCTGATTGACTCCTAACTGAAAAACTGAGGTCTTCCAAAGAAATACCAGTCATCAGTTGCATTCCAGACTGGCATCTAAAAATAGGTTTCATCAAATCACCAGTGCTGAGTTTCCCAGTTGCTCCTTGCAGTCACTTTTTGCCAGCTAAGCAAGCAAGGCACGCTGGGTTACATCTGGGCAAGCAGTTTCCATTAATCACACACCCTCCCCCTTTCCTCTCACACATAAATTTTTATTTCTCCTACCTCATATAAATGCTAACACAGAAGAGGCAAAAATCATCAGTTTATTCAGAGACTCATTTTTTAAATCCAAATGAAAAAGTGAACAGTGTACTTTCATCTTTTTTAATGTATAATTACACAGGCAAGACAAATTGCTCAATTTCTTAAGATGTTGGGAGAAAATGAATACAAAACTGGAAAGGATCCCTTCTGACATCAAGCCACAAACCCATCTTCCATGCCATAATCTTCCTCAGGAATCTGATGCACCCACAGACAAGGTTGTTTGCTACATCTACCACAACATGGTTACAAAGTTTATTCTGGTTTTTGGAAGGCTTTTCCTAGTTTCCAGCCCAAATTATTTTGCACCCTAATTTAATACTGATTTGTTCTTATGCTGATGTTACAATTCACACATGAGTAGCCTTCCCACACCCCTTGGTGCTTGCCAGTGTAAAACATTTACAAAATGCTTCACCGGAATTTGCGAGCTAAGCTAAGCAGATCTCTTTAGTTCTCTTTCATGTCAGTGTCACAGATTTCCACAGGCTCCAGGCACTTCTTTCCAAAGGTAGAAATTCATTGCCTTTGGGAACAGGTGGCCAACACACTTGAAGCAGAATAGCATCATTACTCTTCCTGCACGTTTCATGATCCATGATCTTCAGAGCTTCATCTTTTAATGAACCTGATTTCAATTAATCCATGCTGCTCACTTGAGAGTAGTTTACCAAAGTCTGACCCTCAATTAGGCAGCCAGGCACTACTGTTAAACTTTGTGTTTGTCAATGTCATCTTGCTTCTGTTGATTTGTATTCAAATTCTTATCAAATGAACTAAAGGACTGTGAAGAGATTGTTCCCAAGACCAACTCTGCAAGACCCTCACTATCTACCTACCTACTGCTGAACTGCTTCTCTTTGAGAATAAATGCTGCACAGAGGGTTTTTTCCTTTAATCTACCTTATAATTCTCTACTGCTCCTCAGCTTTTTCTGTAGCAGACTAATCGGTTTCTCACAGACTTTGGGAAAAGTCATAGTTAGACAAGGACAAAAACTATCACTACAAGGGGCTTTGCTCTTTTCCTCCTCCCTAAGAGAGGGTATCATATTCTGAAAAATTTGTTTAGAGTTTAGGCTTAATATTCCTGAGTTTTCTCCTCCCACTGCCCTTGCAAAAATATTTACCACGTTATACTGCTATATAGACACTGCTCAAAGTTAGGTGAGGACAATGCAGCTGTATCAGACAATAAACCTGCTAATGAAGCAACAAGCTGACCAGTGCAACAGCTTTTACTATCCTTAATCAAACTCCATGATCAGCAACTGATTAATGACAAATATTGTGCCTACTACTGAAAACACATAGAGGACAAGAAACTACTACGCCCATAAGCCAATGCTTTACAGTACTTTTACTGGTAAGAATGCATTTGGTCCCAGTTACCTCTTTCTACAAATTCTAAAAGCAGATTTTTCTGGCACAAAACTCCATTTACAGTGCTCTCTTATATTGTCTTTCTAAACAGGACACTTGTATTTAGTCAGAAGGCAATCATGGTGGTTACATGAACAGATCACTGTCCTACTTCAGGCCTGAAAGGCATAACAGATACATTAATTGGGAAAAACCGCAGGAGAGGAAGGGCCTTGTGAATCTAGGCATGTTTATGAGCTTAGTAAATGCCTGGAAATGCCTGCTTTGAGTTGTACTCAAATAAACAAGGCATCTAGAATTACTCCAACATTCAAAACCAGACAGGATAAAGCATTCATAAGCTCCTTTATTTACTTCTTGTATTTACTGCTGCTGAAATTTACATACAAAGAAAGAAGCAGCAAACTCTGAAGAAAAATAGTCTGAAACTGTCAGTGTAAAAATCCAAATTTAGCCCTGACATTTACTTTCTCTGCTACTACTTCTACAAAATCAAGCTCATCTACACACAAGTGAAATTTGTAAGTCTAGTGATTGCTACGCACTGACCAGAGATCAAGAGAAATAATTTCTGATCTCAAAGGTAGCCTCTAGGCCTCTATACACTTCTGCCTGCATTTCAAAATCGATCTAAGCCCTGCCTGAAAGAGGAGACCAAGACTTGGGCCAATTTTCTGACACAAAAAGGTGACTAAAAGAGCTGCGTTCATGCAGCTTTGTACTAACACAGGAGCACAAATTTCAACCTAAAACAGAGCTTTCAGCTATCTGCAGCTTGAAGAGAAGTAGTAAGATGGACAGTCCTGCCTCTGAAGCCACAAAGGCTTGTTTTAGGAAGAAAGCACACATTCTGAGTGGTGACTCTTGCATGACCTTGTTGATTAGCTCAAAAAATCCTCCTGTAGCTTTGGGCAGACAATTTTTACAACAGACATATTCCTCACAAACCAATTTACAAGTATAAAAGTGACACAGTTGTTTGAGTATGAAGAAAACTGAAAAGCCACTTCAGTCAATTCTAAAAAGACACTTAAAAAACCCTTTTCCAACACTGCATGCTGACCAGCCAGTTGGAGGAGGAGTGCCTCTGATACAAACACACAGGGAAAGACAAAGAGAGAGAGAATCAGAGTATGTGTGTAGACACCACAGTGTGCTAACAACCACGGCAAGCCCTTCTTCCCTCTCCTTTTCCTGTTTCTTTGGTGCTCCCTGCAGGGCAGCACACAGAGGACCGCCATCCTTGCAGGCTCTAGGTAAGCCATGCTGCACATCACCATGTCCTGTGAAATAGAGAGAGATTTGTTTCATTCCTCCCACAGGAACAGTGACCAAAGACACAAATCTTGGCAAGAGAAAACACTGCCAGCTGTACCCTTCAGTTCTGTAAGTTTACACCCCCCTACCTCACACCTACAGATATCCTTCCCTGTGTTTCAGGAATTCAAAGAAAATATTTTTGAAAGGTTTGTCAGTAAACATAGCCATTTATGCACAAGGGCAGCAATGGGACTCCAGACAGTAGCAGGATCATTTGCTCATATTAATTATTTTTAATTAAAATCTACTCTCCACTTTCCCCAACTTTCAAAGGGAACACCTGTTGCTATCCATATCAAGGACAGATATCCTTGCTTTCTAGTCATACCTGAAAAATAGACCTTAAATATATGTATAGAACCATCCTTAAGTATGTACAATCTCTATATTCAGCTCCTCAGTATATTGGCCATCTTAGGAATGGTGGCCCAAGAAAGTTTAGATTTTGAGAAACACAGCACATAATATTGCCAAATTATTAAAGGTACAAAGCTAACTTTTCTTTGCTGAGAACTAAACTGTGTGAGAACATTCTCAATAAAATAGTTGAAAAATTATGGGCAGAGCCACGGCATGTGAAAAATGGGTAACATGTAAAACATATTCCAATATTAATAAAATAATTTTAGTTGTATCAAGTAATTTATGTTTAATTTAAGTTTAAAAAAAAATGTCATCCTACCCAAACTTCTTTGGAAATTATATTTTAAACACTCACTAAATTTCAGAAAAATATTCCTGAACACATGAAAGCCTAGCCTTCTTCAGCCAAGAATCAGAACAACTTCCTTGCTTGAAAATCCTAACTCTAACCAGGAAATAAAAAAAGGACTATCCACAAAAGAAAAACAGTAGCAAAAAGCATCTAGAAATTTAATTAAACAAATATGAATTGTAACAGACCATAACTCCAAAATGCTACAGTCTGTGAAGAAAGTATGAAAACAATGAAAAAAAAAATGCAGTTACTCTTATTCTAGTGATCTCTGAAGTTACAATTTTGCAGTCATGTGTCAAGCAGCAAGCACAAGCCCTTCAAATTCACACCTCCTCTGCCTGTGCAAGCAAACACACACCCCCAAAAACGATAAAATCCTAAAGAGAGGCAAGAACAAAACAATCCTCCAGAAGAGGAGAAAGATACCTACTGTACAACCCAAAGAGCAATTAGAGAAAAATACCAAGACCTGAAACAGAAAAACATCTTTAACCTAGAAGGGCGCTTCTGGATTTTGAACTGAGCCCTTTTCCTCTAACCACTAAAATTATAAACTCCCATGGAAATACAACAATCCTCTTACCCACAACTGCTGTAGGATTAACCTGCACTGAAACACATGTAGGGAGGAGGTTGTCAAGAGTATGTACATACTCATTCACAAGTTACAAGCCCTGGAGTCAGCTTTCACCATTTCACTCAGCAATAGTCTCTGATTTTTCCAAAACTGTTACAACGTTAATTCTTCTGACACAGTAGTGTTAGCATCCAGAAAAACCCATAAAAACATTTGACAGTAAAGCATACACATGCTAAGGACACATCAGAACACAGCAGAAGCTCAAACTTCCACAACTAAGTGTTCTGCTGATGTGGTGTTAAACAAGCTGGCTTTTCCTGGGTGTTCAAGTGCTGTGGTGGATACTGAAATGTGAAAGCCCATACTATGGTGACACAGAGACTGCAGCCGAAAGACTGCTGGCATCCTGCACTTCTCTGCATTTTGACAACCAGATTTTTAGGTCAACAGCACAGGGGGAGCCGAAAACAATACAAAACAGATTTAACTTTTGCCTGGCGTTCCACTTTGAAAGTTAAGAACGTTTGTTGAAGATTTTTAGAATCCTGTTTCGTGTCTACATAGTGATAACTACAACAGAACTGCTACATTTAGAAGGCTACAGTGTCAGCAGCGTCACCTCAGACAAGAGATGTGGCTACATAGGTCTGCATCAGTGTCAGACAGCACTTATTATTTGCTCAGAACACAATGTTTAACATATTTACTTTCTCACAGAGAGCCAATAAAAAGAAGCAGCAGCTTGTGCAGATGGATACATGCTTTCATTCACCCTGGTTAAGTCTGAAGGCTCAAGCTCTGGCCCCACTGGGAACACCAAAATGACCACAATGGGTAAACCCACCCCTGCGAGGAACTTGATGGGTGCATCACAAAACTTAAGGAAAACCAGTCAGGCTTGCAAAAACTTCATTTGATAACATGCTTTCTCCAATAACAGGGCCTGAGGCTAAATCTTGTCATCTTCTTTTGTCAGAGTACCTTACAGTCTTCACCTGGTGCTTTGCCAAGCTTCAAGTACAGTTTTTACTCACTCAAAATATTCAGCTGGCCAACATTTTAAAACACAACCAAAACAAAACTAGAGTCACACTATTAAAGGCAAGTTTAAAACTCAACTGTGTGATTTAACAGAAAAAAAAAAGACCAGTTGCTTGTGCAAAAAGCTAATTAGCAAGGCTAATTAGTTATTAGGAAGTATGTTGCTTCAAATTCGCACTGGAGGTTGGCTTAAATATTGCTATCAACAACAGCTCCCAGTTACAAGCATTAAATCTTGCCAGAATGCTACCTTGCACAGTAATATTAAATCTCTCTAGATTTATTTGGTACTGAGAGTCAGCGGGAAAATTGCTAGGAAGACAAAAGCAATTTTACAGAACTAAAATCCAGCTTTGGAGCAACAGGTTTCCTGTGCCTATCGCAACTACATGATTTTTGGTCTAGTCATGGCAGGGGACAGAAATCCAAGTAAACAAGCCTACCTCTGAGAAACACACACATGGCCCAAAGACTAAAAGTAATATATCCCAAACTCCATGAAACACGTTTCAAGGTCTCAGGAGATTAACCTAAGAAATAAGCAAACTCAGCTAAAATTTGTGTATTCCAAAAAATCTGACCCAGAGCTTCAAAGCACACACTTCTGAGGCACTTCCTCACCACAGCACATTTCAAAGCATTTTCTGATGTTAAGACTCAGTTTGCAACTCAGGGCTCAAAGCTGAACTTCTCTTTATTAAGTTCTATGATTTTTAACATTTTCAACAGTAATTTCTTTGTAATTTCCTAAAAAGTGTGCCATGGAAATTTAAACACTTTTTTCATCTCTACAGATAATACTAAGATCAAGGTTTTATCCTGTTCTCTTTAAAACAATGTTCTCCTCAAATTCTACCAGATCTCCTCTTTCTTATCACCCATTCCTGGCCCAAAACTGAAATTATGCTCATGAGTAACATTTTTATTTTTGAGCTAGTGTAGCAGATACATTTATAAACAGAGGGTGTCGTCTCATTTCCCACAATCCAACTTGTAGTCATTGCATTCTGCTGTCTCAAAAATTGGTGAGGGCTTTGACTGGCAGCATTCCTTCAGTCCTCTCCTTGAATTTACTTCCCAGGACCTTATTGAATGCAAAGAGCAAGAAGGAAAAAAAAAAAAAAAAAAAAAAGAAAAAATTCTCAGTAAGAGCAAAGACTTATGCTTTAAATATTTGAAGGTTTCTGACCCATGCTTCTCCTAGGCATTTGCCATGTTCATCAGTCACAACAGTAACCCAAATGAGTTCTTATTCCAACTTTCAACTGTCATCCTTTATTTTTCATAAGATGGAAGAGGGTAAACCAACAGACCCCAAAAGCAGATACAATGTTCCATAGTTTCTGGAGCTTCACTGCCCACCTGTCACAGGAAAGGCTGCCAGAAAGGAAAGCTGTGAGCCTCTCCAGATCTTTCAACCCAAGGCCACAAGTGTGTCAGGACTTGGCTATCAGAGTGACCATCCCTGCTCAGGCAAGTGACAAGGCAACTTCCAACCCTGCCAGCTCACTTAAGGCTTTTCATCTCAGAACGCTGCACTTCCCCAAGGATTTTCCAGCGGGCTCCCGTGTGCCAGAAGAAAATATTCACCTGTAAGCAAAACATGTCTCCTCCTCACTCAACAGCATCATTAAACACATCCAAAGGCACCAGGGAGGGGCTATGAGGCTGCCGTGAACCCCATCACACACCACAATACCAGCTCCACCGAGGTCAGCAGTCTCTCCTGGACTCCCTCCCCTCCTAAGTGCAGATTGATTAATCGCTGCAGCTCGCCCCCCAAGGCTGAACAATAAACCCTCCCCGCACTCTGCCACCTCCACAGCACACACCTGGGCACACAGCAAGCACCAGCCCCTCTCCAGATCATGCTCCTACCCCAGCAAGAAAAGCTCCACAACTCTCCCAGCGTTTCTCGTGTGGGAATCCATGGAAAGATAGGAAGGACCACCATGTTTTCCTTCCGCTGCACCCCCCAGCCCCACCCCGGGAGAAGGATGCTCTCGCAACATCCCCTCTCCCAGTGCTCCGATTATAAACCAGCAGCGATCTGTGCCCCACTGACTGCCAACCCACGGCACCCCGCTCCCCGAAAGGAAAAACTTTCGTTTCCTATAGCGCTCCTCTCCTCCCCCAGACTACGTGAGATATCTACACCCCCTCCCACCTCCCCGGCCTATTACCCTTTCCACCTCCGGGGCGTTCTCCTCAAAAACAAGGGAGGGAAAGTCCTTCCGCCGGAGGTTTGCCCACGGCAGCCCCCTTCCTTCGGCGATGGGAAGTCACTCTTACCTACCAGCATCCCAAGGAAAAGGGGTCCCTCATCACCCCCGGCTCAGCTCACCCCCTCCCCCTGGCCCTGAATCCCCTAAAATCGCCCCTGGCGGACACGGAATCACCCCCGCGGCCACAACTCCTCACTGAATCCCCGGCCACTTCCACCGGAGGGGTCTGTCCTTCCTTTTTCCCAGGGGGCAAGGGCACAGATTCCCGCATGCCCCTTCACGGCCGCGTCCCGGGGGTGGGGGCGGGGGAACAGGGCGCGGGGAGGGAGCCCGGGAGTAGCCGCACCGTCTCCTCGGGGTCGATGTCGATGCGGAAGGTTTGCTGCTGCAGCGTCTTCAGCGTGATCTGCATGGCGGCGGGTACGTGCCGCGCTCCGGCCGCCCTCGTCCCTTCCCCGGGAAGAGGTGGCGGGGAAGAGGCCGGGAAAGGGAGAAGGAGGAGGAGGGAGGCGGTGCCGGCCTGGGCGGGACGGGGGGGCGTGGTGCGCATGCGCGGCCCGAGGCGCGGCACGGCGCAGGCGCGAGCGTCCCTGAGGGCGGGGAGAGCGGGAGGAGGGGCGTGGGCAGAGACGCAGGAGTACAGAGAGATATATAGAGATTGCGGGTCGAGTCCTGCTTGTGACCGGACGGCGTCGTGTCAGCTGGGCTGTGGCACTGAGTGGCGCTTGGGACACCTCCAGGGGCAGTGACTCTGCAGCCTTCCTGGGTATCACATTCCAATGTCCAGTTCATCCTTTCTGTGAAGAATTTTTCCCTAATATCCGACCTAATCCTCCTCGGCCTAGCCCGAGGCCGTTCCCTCTCTTCCTGTCGCTGTTCCCTGGGAGAAGAGCCGAATCCCCCGGCTGTCCCCTCCTGTCAGGGAGTTGTGCAGAGCCAGAAGGGCCCCCCTGACCCTCCTTTTCTCCAGGCTGAGCCTCTTTCCCAGCTCCCTCAGCCCCTGCTGGGGCTCCAGACCCTTCCCCAGCTCCGTTCCCTTCTCTGGACTCACTCCGTCCTCTCCATGTCCTTTTTGAAATGAGTGAAACAGACATACCGCTTGTGAGTTGTTACACAGGTTTATTAATACACTCTGGCGAGTTTATAGCACCTAAGTTCCACCAGTACTGGTTTCATAGAATATAAAAGACCATCTAGTCCCAAGCCCTCTGCCGTGGGCAGAGACACCTCCCACTAAACCAGATTGTTCAATGTTGCTTTATCCAATCTGTCTCTGAGCATCACCAGGGTTGGGGCATCCACAATCCCCCCAGGAAACCTGGAGAGTGTCTACCTGGGGAGTGTTCCAGTGTCTCACCATTCTCACAGTAAAGAATTTCTTCCTTATATCCAACCTAAATCTCCCCTCTTTTATTTGTACCTATCCCTTCTTGTCCTATCACTATAGTTCCCAACAAAGTGTTCCTCTCTGACTTCCCGGTAGGCTCCTTCAGATACTGGAACCTCACCTTCTCCAGGGTGAGCAGGACCAACTTTCTCAACCTGACTTCACATGGAAGGTGCTCCTGATGAACTTGGTGGCCTCCTCTGGACTTGGTCCAGCAGTTCTATGTCCATCTCATGCTGAGGACCACAGAGCTGGATGCAGAACTGCAGGTGAGGGTCTCTCAAAATGAGAAGAGAGGCAGAATTGCCTGCTGGCCATACTGCTTTGGATGCAGCCCAGGATTCATTTGGCTTTCTGGGCTGTGAGCACACGCTGCTGGTTCATGGTGAGTTTAGTAGTTTGCAGTTTAGTGTCTGAGTAGTTGATGCATACATTGATAGGTTATTAAGAGCTGTGTTTGCCCTGGTGCCCCCTTAGGAGGAGAGCTGCTACAAATAAACATTAAAGTTGAGCCAGCTATGCTGGTGAAAGAAACACTTTCCCCTGCACCTCGTTAACTCTTCCATCATCAGGTGTGGAATCTTCTTGTTAACTCTTCCGTCTGCAGGTGTGGGATCTCCCAGGTATTTTCTTTGTATAAAGGCTGTCTTTCTGCAAAAGGGCAGAAATGTCAGGCTGACTTAATTGCAATTAAACTCCAAATTCCTAGTATTGTGTAATAGCCAGAGAATTTCTAGCCTGCCACATTGTCAGCTTGATGTTTGTGATAAGAACCATCTTCTAACTCATTTTTTACAGGAGGCTTGGCTTCCTCACCATTTCTTCCCAGCAGCACAGCCAGCTGACAGCATAGCCAGGGTGAGGGAAAGTGGGAGACCTCTTTCCCTGCAGGAGTGAGGGAATGGGGACGTGTTACATGTATACACAGGGCTGGAGGTGCTGCTTCTGCCAGCGTACTGCTCATGCTCTGACACACAGCTGCCAGACAGCCAGAGCCTCCTGCAGCTTTTGCAATTAAAAAGAAACCACTGACTGTTGCTAATAGGAATCCAGCATTCTTGACAGCACAGAATAGCTTGCTTGCTCGGTGTGGAGAGCCATTATAGGAAAAAAAAAAAAAAAAAAGTAAAAAAAAAGAGAAAGAGAGAAAACATCACTTGCTGTTTTTTGCTTGGGTGGTTAAAACTTAAAATATGCTTCTTGTTCACTTTCACAATTGCCTGCTACTTCAGTCTATACTTTGCAGATAAAAGGGATTTTTTTTTTAAACTTTTCATTCAGTTGTCCAGATATGTAACTGCTGAGCTTCACATGCAAACTAAAGTACCTCACGCTGAGGGGTTGTGTCAGTTTCACTACTCTTTTCTGCTCAGATTGTGTTAAATTACTCATTCTGACTTCTGTGTTTACTGGTTAGTGTGTGAAGCAGTTCTAAGGGTTCAGGACTAAAGGTTCATTTGCACAGTGACTGCTTAGCTCTGCTGTAAAAGCCCCAGAATAACTGGGGCTTAATAAACAACTCCAGAGGCTGTGAATGGCTAAGGATGCAGGTTTTTCCTGACCATTTGAGTTTTGAAATAGAATGAGGAAAAAAAAATAAAGCTGTGACTTCTTTTTTTCCTCTGAGTGGTTGAAGAACTTATGACAACTCACTGTATGGGGAATATAATAAATAAACTAAATAAACAGGTTCTTGGTATTTCCTTTAGCTCAGCCCATTCAGCTCCATAAAATCTGGCAGGACTTGGCTCTCTGGTTCTTTCTTGCAGTTGCTGAATTGAGGGTTGGAATTTCTCCCCCAGAGTACTGTCATCATTTAGTTTCATAATCCTTCTCCTTGACAGCCACTGCTTGGTGTTTTTCCTTTTTTTTTATTCTGTGTCTGAAGTATTTTGAGTAATCGCCCTGTGTTCAGCCTAGAGCATCACAGTTAGCTAACTTCATTTACAACAGTTAATATGCTGATTCAGAGCATACAAACCTCTCATATGCAAAGAGAAAAAAAACTTAGATTGATTTGAGAGAGATGTGAAATGAAGCCAAAGACTTAGAAAGATGTTTTGGTGGGAAATGCATATGATAATTGTGCATTTTTGGATTCTTGCTTCGAAGTTACTTACTCTGGTTACTTACTCCCGCTTTGTGCTGCCACACCTTTGCCCTCCTCATCTCTTTTTGGTTGTCCATGATTCCCCAGGAACTGCCCATACTTGTTCACAGGTGCGAGCACACTCTCGGAACCTGTTGTAACAGTATCAGTGTGCACATGTCTGCATGTTGTCACCTCAGGTTATGTGCATGTCACTCTCCCGTCACAAAAGAAGTGCCTGTTGCATGATAATGCAGTTTGTCTGCTTATCTTGGGAAAAGTTTCTGTGGTTTTCAGTGGCAAACACTGAGACATAGATCAAGTCAGTGCTCTTGCTAGGTCAGTTAAACCCCTGCCCTGAAATAAATGGGCCAGGAGATCTGTACCTTTTATAAGGCCTTTATTTGAGGTCAGTTCTGGGTGGGGAACTTGAAACACTACACATACCACTGCTACTCCCAAAACACAACACTCAGAAGTCAAATTTACCTATGTCTTCATAGGTACACCTAACTCTTTCATGTCATAAGTCTCTAGGAAGACTGATGTAGTTTATTGTTAGGGGGAGGTCCTGGTGGTAGAGTGCTGTATAGGTAATAGCAACAGGACAGAGCAGCTCCGGATGGTGACTTTCCCTTTTCCCAACTGGCGAACACTGTTTTCAGTCCTAGATATTATTTGGGCTCATTATTTTAGCGGTTTTAGGTCTGAAGGGTGTCCCAGCATTCTCTGCATCTTTCTTCATTTGCATGTACTCCACTGACGTCACTCCTCCTCCTCTGTCACAGGCGCCGTTTTAGGGAGGCAGCGAGGGCATTAACCTTACGAGGGGAAGGGATGTGGGATAAGACAATTGGGGGCTACAAACAGGGTGAGGCCAAGAACTCTAATAATTAACATTATTAGAGACAACCAGGAACATTTATTAAAAAACCATACAACTCTAACCGTTGTAAAACTTCGGGGATGTCCCCTGGAATTTTCGTTCCTGTGAAACCACTTGCCCTGCCCAGGATCCCCAGCGCGGTGCCGGAGCCACAGGCAGTGCCCACCCACCCCACCCCCGGGGGAAGGAGGACGGCATCGGGGACGATAGCAGGGACAGGAGTGGGGAGCAGGGCCGGGAGCGGGGGCAGCAGTCTTGCGGAGATGGGACCAGGGACGGGAGAGGAAGGGGCCGCAGATAAGCAGTCCCGCGGGGACAGGACAAGACCGGGGACGGGAGCGGGGACCGGGTAAAACTTTCTCTGGAGGATTTTATTCATAACATGCACTAAGATGCAGTAAGTACACACACCGTCTTTGTTACCTCGGTCATCCCACTGTCTTACATGCCTATATGTGATTAAGGCTGCCCATCATTATTAACATTGCTATAATTTCTACAAGTCCTGCCCAGATTCTAGAAGTGATGGCAGATAAAGGATATGAAGTGACTCTCACCCCAAAGAGCTGTTTAGGGAAGCAAGGGGTGAAATGGTGCCTGCAAGAAAGCAGCACATTCTGTTTCAAACCTTTTGAGGTTGAGTGCACGCTTTTCAAAAACTAGAGAGCAGGGACAGAAATGGCCTGAACAAGGCCCTGAAGTTGTAGAAAGCAACTTGTTTTGGCTTGTGTTGATCTGGGAGAAGGCATGCAGAGGGCAGTACTCCAGGCAGATGCTTGTCAGTCTGGATAACAGAGTAATGGAAGGAAGAGGTCAGCTTTTGAGCTGCTGCTGGTGTTTAAGAAGAGTTGTTACACAAGGTAGACTTGTAGAAGAGTTCTAGAAGCTCAGTCTGGAGGGTCTTGGGATCAAATAGAACACATGCTGGTAATGGAGACTTGAGGGAAGTTAGCACTGTCACTGACAGGCAGTAACATGACCTTACTCTTAATGAAAGGCAGCACTTCACACTTATTTCACAATAAGTGATCTATCCCTGAAAAATGCTCCAAAAGCAGGCTTTTCTCACTGGCTCTGGACATGAAATAGAAATGAGTTAATGAGAGGTGTCCTAGGCTGTAGTGTTTATTTGCCATTAGGGTGAGATTTTCCATCGAGTTAACTGGTCTCTGCTGTTCCATGTCTCCATGTAGATCTCCCACTGGCTTTCCCTGTATCACAAATTAGTTGAGAACACCAGTGGACCTTTTGTGAAGGCTGAACCAACTGCAAGCACATCTCTGGAGCAGGTGAACCTCTACTTAGAGTCCAGTTTGCAGTAACTCATTAATTCACCCTTAATCTTATTCCACATGTACTCTGGAGCTTTATCTGCCTCCTGTTGGCAGCATTGTTTCTTTTGGTACAGAAATAATTTCGGGGTTTACTTGCACTGTGAAACTGCTACGACTCTTCCTCAATCATCCTCATTTATTTTGCAGCAGTAGCACTGAAGGAACTTTACACAAAGTACACAATGTTTGTCACAAAAGTAAAGAGCAGCTGTGCAGGTTAATCAGCTAATTAGAGTGAGGTATTAGGCAATGACCTTGAAGGCAGCAGTTACATGCAGCAAGGTGATTGTAACTACTTCAGCCACTACCAGCTGCAGGAAGAAGAAGGTCTGGATCTTGCTTTTCTTTGGATTTATTTATAATCTCTCATGTCTGCATGCCTCATGGTCTGAAAAAAAAAGGTCATTAAAAGGGGCTGGATCCTTCAGAGTCGGAGGCATCACATTCTGAAGCAGTGGTACTGCCTTAGATGAGGGAAATCATTGGGTGCATTTTCAGCAGCAAGTTCAGAAGCCTGGAAATACCCATGAGAGTTCCCATCAGCCCTTGGACACCATGGATGTTAGTGCTGGAGTCTGCAAAGAAGCACCTACCGTTCAGTTTTATTGCACACACTGATGGAAAGTTAGTATGACATCAAAATGAAACCCAGTCTTTATTCATAAAGGGACTAAAATTTCTTTTATGCAGGGCTCACACTTGAGGTCTTTTATTTTGAGAGCAATTGCTTTTCTGTTGTTAATTTTTTATCCTGATTGACACTCACACAGCTGCCAAGAATACTTAGAATTCACTATAAAATAACAGTACAGCAAGTGCGTTAGACTATCATCTTGACAGGCTTATATATTTATTATGCTAATTATGTGGATGTAGTAATTGTATTAGGAATATCTAGATATTTTCCATCAGTAAAATCAGTACCAACTATGGGGGAACCCGCAAAAGATTTCTCAGCTGACTCTAATCCGCAAATTTTTCTTAAATACATAATAAATGTTCTCATTGAGTTGCAAAGCCTTTTACTTTAATTTATTTTATTTATATCCAGATTTAGGACTAACCATAGTAAGTATATGAACTTAATTTGAAATCACTGTTAATTCATTTTATACCATTTGTAAAGGAAGTAAGGGACAAGGAGTGGGAGGGGAATCTCAGTCCAGGGCGTGTCTGCAAGGCATGCTGCCTCCAGGAGCTATTCCTAGAGCACAGTCCAGCTTCACAACTGAGCTTGCAGTTGGAATCCAACCCCTTCATGTGTCTGTTTGTTTGTCTGTTTGTTTGTTTATAGGTTCCCTTGCTGTCATGTCAGTGTCATTTTGCAACTGCAGGAAACGAGGTTTGCCAAGAAAGCCAATTGGGGCTTGAAGCTGAGCATCAGGCTGCATAATGCATCTTTGCCCCAAGAATTTCAGAGAAGAGGTCATCTTCCAGGCTTTGGAATAGCTTAGCCATTAACAGCCATGGCTAGTGACTTTGGAAGCATATGCCAGCAGTGTCAGTGCCCTGAACATACTGTGGAGACCCAGAAAGGCATTCCCAGTTAGGGAACATGAGAGGCCTCTCTCACTGCCTTCTCTTGATAACAATCCTGTTTTATCCAGCCAAAGCAACTCCTCTTTTGTTCTCTATGTTAACCCTGTTCCCTCTGCCTGTCCGTCAGCCTTTAAGTTACTCCCATTTAGTTTCCCTATCCTTCATTAATTGGTCCCAAGAGATCTCCCCACCCTGTTTCCTATGTATCAAACCTACACCCTCCCTCAAAGTCTTTGCCTTTGTTCCCTGAACGCTGGATGATGCAGAAGCGTGGCTGAAATAAACATCTCTGTAAAACCCCTGCAAAGGCCTGTCCTTCTCCTTTACCTGCTATCACCCCAAGCAACAACTAAAACCAACACATACTATTGATTGAGATTGGAATCAAAGTCTTTAAATCTGTGTGTGCAGAAACGACTTGACACCTAAGAGAGGGAGGTATTGAATTCCGTATGCTTCAAGAGAGTTTATCTGGAAATTAAAAAATATTTTTACTCATCAAAAGTTTCCTTATTTAATCACTGGATTCTTTGGAGTGCCAGACTGAAAGGGAAGGGAATAAAAATGATTGGAATTTGACATATGCCTCTGAAGACAGTTATCTGATGTCTGTGTGTGTTATCAGGAAGGGCTGCCGTGGCTCTAGGGGGGTTTTACAGTGTTTCAGAGTGCAGACTCTTTGCCAGCTATTCTAGTATTTAGGCTTTGTTTGAGCTTCTGTCCTGTCTGTGTCCCTGCCTGTTCTGTAATAACAAGTACAAACGGGAGCTGGAAGCTGTACATTGTCCTCCTATGGTTCTGCAGAGCTGCTGTGGTAAGGCCAGACATTTGAATATTCCAAAGCAAGGCCAATAATTGCATAAGCCATTAGAATGGCAAATACTGCAGCCAGCCAGGGCTGCCCATTGCTATTGAAAGTTGTCACAGGGTGAGTCTCACTGGCATCAGGACGGGACTGAGCAGATGCAGAATGGATTGCTGAGTGCTCTGTATAAAGATTCTAGGAAAATGACATCAGGAATCATCAGCAATTAATCTGGAACATTGATTCCAAGAATAATATTTATCTGAAAACTAGTGAATCAAATCCTACGGGTCTAGCTGGGCCTACTAAGAGTACATTAGATCAAATAATTTTTGCATGAGTCATTAATTATATTGCAGTCATCACTGTGGTTATCTGAAAGTATTTTAATTTAATTAAAATGCAGTTAAAGCTCATATAAACAAGTTTGTTCTAAGCTGAACAGCCACACACACAGACCAATCTATCCAGTGTTGTGTGAAGAATTAAATACCAAATCAGATCTTTCTACAGAGACCTGACTATGGACTTTTGCATTACTAGATTTTGAGCATGCACTTTCCAACACTTTGTTTTCTGTACTGACTGCCAGATAAAAAAGTGCTGTGCTCTGAAGCTTTTGTCACGGTGTTCATAGCTTGTACAGGCCAGCTGTGGAGTAACGTAGCTGCTACAGTACATTGCTTTCCTAGCATATGTGTAACCTGACAGCTGGGGAGTGTTAGCCCTCTGGATTCAACAGGAATTCACTTGGATGTGTAGTTACTCTGTTACTTTACATAAAACCTTGTGTAAAACAATACCAACTCCTAGATCACAGACCACAAGAGCACTGTAGTTGGCACAGATATGGGTAGCTTCTACCTGAACTTTTACTTGGAGGAGAAGGATGGATTCCAGGATGAATTCAGATCTTAATGCTCAGAGCTTTGTCCAGCCAGACTGAAAACCTCTGAAGATCCTACAGTCTCCTCTGGTTATTGCTAATTACTCTAATTTTTTTCCCTTCTAACTATGCTGAACTACTCTAGTTTCTGCTGATGTCACTGTCTCTTGCCCTCCTGCCAGGAAGTGCGCTTCACTGGGAAGACCCTGGCCCCACCCACTTGATCTCATCCCCACAGGCACAAAGGTGTGCTGTGAGTTGTTCCAAACCATTCTCTGCTCCATGTTGAACCAGCTCCAGCCGCACAGATCCTCCTCTCAGGGTGATTATTTCAATTCAGGTGGCCTCCCCTGAACTCTTCTGGTTTGTCAGTTCTGCCTTGGACCCTAAACAGGACACAGTGTCCCAATGAAGCCTGGTGGGTGCTGAGGAACCACCCTTTAGATTCTCCTTAAGAAGAGATCACCCTTGCCCACCTCTCTGCACCCTGGATAGGAGAGAAAATAGGTACAAGTCTGTGGAGCCCAGTGAGATAAATCCTAGAGTCCTGAGGGAACTGGTTGATGTTGCCAAGCCACTCTCCATCATATTTGAAAAGTCATGGCAGTCAGGGGAATTCCCTGGTGTCTAGCAAAGAGGAAGTATCACTCCTATTTTTAAAACAGGTAGCTACAGACCAGTGAACCTCATCTTTGTTTCTAGGAAGATTATGGACCAGATCCTTATGGAAGCTATGGTAAGGCCCATGGAAAACAAGGGGATGTTCTAAGGTATCCAGCACAGCTTCACGAAGGAAAAATTGTCCCTGCCCATCTGATGGCCCATCAGTGATGGAGTGACTGCAATGGTCAGGAAGGGATGACTGACCAATGTCATCCGCCAGGATTTCTGTTAGACCTTTGGAGAGGCCTAGATTTGAAGGGTGTAGGATTCAGTGGAGGAGGAGTTGGCTGGATGGATGCAGCCAGAGAGTTGTGGTCAGTGGTTCCATGTCCAGCTGGAGGCTGGTGATAAGTGGTCTCCCTCAGGGGTGTATCCTGGGACTGAGGGTCTTCAATATCTTCATAAGTGACACGGAAGGGAGAGCAGGGCCACCCTCAACAGGTTGGCAGCTGACACCGAGCTGAGGGAGGTGGCGACACACCTGAAGGATGAGTCCATGCAGGGGTACCTGGACAAGCTCGAGAATGGGGCCCAAAGAACCCATGAGGTTCAACAAGTCCAAGTAGCAGGTACTGGGACAATCCCAGATATGAGCTGTCCTAATTTGAAGGACTAAAGGCAGAAGCTTCTCTTTGAAATAGAGAATTTAATTCCACTCCCTCCAAGTATTATAATTGTTTGAATCAAGGACTCTAAGGCAGAGATAAGGGGATAGGAGTAACAGCTCTTTTACTAATATATCTAACCGTACAAGCAGAAACAACAGCAGTTATTAAAATTACCAAGAAAACAGAACAGATAACTCAGTTCCAGTCCCTTTCTTTAGCCGCAGGTACACTCTGCACTCGGTCCCGGTGGTGAAGATGGGACAGAGCCCGCACAGCTGCGGAGAGCAGGCGGGAGGGAGCAGGAGGGGTGGGGGTGGCAGCGGCTGTGCTGTGTCTCAGGTGGGAGCAGCTCCTCGCTCACCGTTCGTTTCCCGGTGATTGGCTGTGTCCTCAGAGGTAGGAGCCTGGAGCGGGGGCAGATGCAGGGCAGTTGATTGCAGAGAGTCTGGCTCTCCTGCCAGAGAGAGTGTGCTGTAGACGGGGGGTCCCCTTTCTCCGAGCTTGCTGGAAACACGAGTAGTCCCTCCCGGAAGGCAGCTCCCACCTACCCTTTTGTCTAGAGTCGTCAAAAAGATCCTGGGTGTAACTCAGCAGGCTCCGTTAGCATGATAAGGGGAAAAATTCTTTAAACTGGAGCAAAATAAACCCAACCCCCAACATGAGCACAGACTGGGAGAAGAATTCATTGAGAGAAGCCCTGTGGAGAAGAACTTCAGAGTTCTGGTGTGTATAAAAGGTGGACATGAGCCAGTGATGTGGGGTGGCACCCCAGAAGACCAAATACACCCTGGGCTGCACCAAAAGCAATGGGGGCAATATGTCAAGGGAAGTGATTCTTCTCTCTACCCTACCCTCATGAAACTCCACCTGGAGAGCTGCATCCAGCTCTGGATTCCTCAGCACAAGAAAGATGGGCACCTTTTAGACCGGTCCAGAGGAGGCCACAAAAATGCTCAGAAGGCTGCAGCACCTGGGCTAAGGGACACAGGCTGAGAGAGCTGAGGTTATTCAGCCTGGAGAAGTGAAGGGAAATCTTAGAGCACCTTCCAGTATCTAAAGAGGCTACAAGAGACCTAGAGAGAGATTTTTTACAAGGGCATGTAGTGATAAAACAGGGGGGAGTAGCTTTAAGCTGAAAGAAGGCAGATATTTGGAGGAAAATCTTAATTCAGGTGGTAGTGAGGCCCTGACACAGACAACCAGAGAAGCTGTGAGTGCTCTGTACCAGGAAGGTACAAGCCAGGCTATATGGGGCCCAGAGCTACCTGATTTAGTGGATGGCATCCTTGCTCTTGGGGATGGAGGGGAGGGTTGGAACTAAATTATCTTAGAAGTCACTTCCAACCCAAACCTTTCCAAGATTCTATGAAAATCTCCTTGTGGGAGGAATCAGGAGAGCCCAGAGGGCTGGACAGAAGTGCTGAGATGTGGGGAGAGCCTGTGGGACTTTGCACTGCAGCCTCCCAGAGAGACATGAGGTATTACCCAATGAACCCCTGTGCCTGGAGTTGTCTGCCCCAGCCAGAGTGACCTGATGGAGCCCTGGGAATAATAGAATCATTAGGTGCCTTCTAGATTCACATAAAATCATCAGGGACCTCCCCCAGCTCCACAATGTTTCAAAAATGGCAGAGTGGCTTCCCACTGTCATCAGCCACCTCACTCAACCCCATTCAGACAAATTTCACTCAGGTCAGTGGAATTGTAGAAGGTAAAATTTTCTAGGAGACGCCTGAGCTGAATGTCCTTTATTCCTGGAATTCCTCCACTTCTTCATCCCTGCCTTTGAGCTAAAACACCTGGGAACAGTGTCAGTGGAAACTGAGAGGAAGAAGGAAGGCACCAAGTACCTCATTTTTGCCTGTGTTTGCTGCCAATGTCAATAATTTCTTTACCTGATTTACTTCTTACATAGCAGCAGAAGCACTTCTTGAACCCTGGCTTAAAACCTCTGCACACCTCAGCAGAAATAATATCATCTCTGTCATAACCTCTCCTAACTCCCACTGTGCTTTTTCTTTTTCTATTCCTTTTCCTTTTTCTATTCCTTTTCCTTTTCCTTTTCCTTTTCCTTTTCCTTTTCCTTTTCCTTTTCCTTTTCCTTTTCCTTTTCCTTTTCCCTTTCTCTTTCTCTTTTCTTTTTCTTTTTCTTTTTCTTTTTCTTTTTCTTTTTCTTTTTCTTTTTCTTTTTCTTTTCCTTTTCCTTTTCCTTTTCTTTTTCTTTTTTCCTACTCCTGACCCTGGTCCAGGATCTTGAGCTCCCCTGTGTCTGGATCATTACAGCTATGCCCTGTATAAAAACTATACCAGTTTTTCCTTATTTTTAAGTAGTACATCCAGTAGTACAGCATAATCCCAGTTGGTACATCTAACATCTATGTTATCCCTGACATCCTCCAGAAATCTTCCTCATGGCCTTTCCCTTGCTGCCAGGAAGGATGAATTCCCCCAGGAGAACCAATTCTAGGGATCAGAAATTCGACCAGGGGTGGCAGGAACACTGTAGTTCTGTCCCCCACACTGTGCTCTATCTCAAATGTAGAATGCAGGAATATGAGATAGGGCCAACATATCAAATATGAATCCATATTTCCTAGAAATATCTTAAGACATAACAAAATCAGGGATTTTGTTGTTGGTTTTGTGTTGTTGTTTTGTTCATGGTATTTTACTCCATTTATTCCATTTTACTCCATGACTCTTGCAATTAATTATGATGAGTCAGAAACTGCTTCTCCTGAAACTGAATGTCTTTCTGTCTCCTGTATAATGTGTCTGATGAGTATAAGCCTGTTTGGTTGTGGGCCATCACAACCACCAGGTTTTCAGCATTCATTTGTATTCATGTACAGTAATTCTACTACTCTTGGCTTGCATTTTGTGAGACTAAATATGCCAAACTTCTGTCATTTTGCCTTTTTTCTCACAAATATTTTAGTTGCCATTCTCTGCAATTGTTCTGAATTGATTTAATCTTTCTTGAACTCGATCTGGAGCCTACACAGCATCTCACCTAGTGTGGCTTGTGCTTCTGGATCTTGCTTTTCACCTGCCCTGGGGAACCACTTGACTTTCTCACAGTTCTGTCTTCTTAGTGATACGTTTAGGACATTTAGCACACAGTTTCAAACACTTTCCTGTCTCTTTCATAGATTTTCAACCTCTGATCTCACAGAAGTTGTTACTATTGTTGCCAAAGGGCTTGGAGTCTGTGCTGCTTACATTCATATACTTTCTTACAGTTTTCAGAGGCACATGCATTTTTCACCTGGGCAGTGCCTGTAAACTTTGAGCTAATATGCTTAAGTTTCTGCAAGGTGTTTCCACATTTTGCAACACTGTCATTAAAGGGAAACTCACAGTACGTATTCAGAGAATTTCTCAAAGATCTTACTCCTGAGCTGAGATTCTCTCTCTGCACCTGCTCTTCCTGTTCTTCCTGGAGTCAGCTCCTTATCTGCTGTACCTTGATGGCACTGGCTGGTTTTCGTACCAGTAACGCTAATTATTTCTCAGGTGGCCTTGAGTTATGTGGATAATGCTTCATTTTTGCAAAGGGCATCATCAGAATATCCAGTATTTTTTGATGGCTCTTGGTAGTCAAGATTGTTTTTATATTTTGGATTGCTTCAGGTGACTTGGACTAAATGATGCTGTTGTGCCTAGACACTCCTAACACCCAAGTGGATATACACATACACAGACACAGACACAGACACACACACACACACAGATACACACACACACACACACACATCCCTGTTCTGCACTTCCCTTTTATATTGTCAATGTAATTTTTGAGGAAGGCATGCCCAGATATTTGCACACAACTGTCACAGCAAGTGCTTGAATGCTAATGGGGCAGCAGGCTCACAGAGAAGCACTGCCTTGCTTCATTAGGTAGCTGAGAAGTGTGCTGGGTGCTATCTTTAAGAGACATCTGCATAGATTCTTAGTTGGCTGTAGCACACATTCCAGTTGAGCACTACTTACCAGCCAAATTTCAAGGTTCATCAAACACTTGAGCTAGGGAAGATGGAATAATTGCAGAGTTGTGAAAGGCTGAAATGTAAAACAGATTAACAGATCGTACCCTCTACTTGTCAACCTTGGTGGGGAGAAAAGGTTCAGCTTCTAGGTAGCAGCAGTCTCTTAACTCAGAGGGGTCTTCCCTCTCTCCCAAAGCCCAGAATCGTGCTCCAGACTGCATTGCACACTGAAGTGTCACATCTTCAGTTAGTACATCATGTGTTTCTGACAACCAGCTTTTCACCAGGACTTGTGTGCTCAGGCTGCATACACCAGGTCCCTGCAAAATACCATGTCCAAGGGTACTGTTACCAAGCAGTGTTGCAGAGTCTGTCAAGTCCACCTGGCCATTTCATATTTAGAATTGGGTCCTTACTGAACCTCTCAGGTAAAGCCTTTTCTAGTGGTAACTGAGTCACCTTTAACTGATATGCCCTTTTTCATTACAGCTCTTCTGTCTCTGTCTGCACTGTACTGACGGATTGCAGTACACAATAGGGTACCAGGTTTGGCTCTGGTTTCCCATAGTTACCAGTGAACTCAAATATGAATAAAGCAGAGGGCTGATTTCTTTGGGATTTAGTAGCATTGTTTTCCTCTTTCCTCTCAACTGGCTGAAATATTTTCTTCTTTCCTTCTTCTGTAGTTTCCAACTGCAAGTTTAAAAAGTGGTTCAGAGGAGTGGGTAGGATGTCTGACTGGGGGCAAAAGCCTGTCTCCAAATCCTGCCCAAAGTAGATGGTCAGCTAATAGTTTTGATTTTAGCTCTATGTGGCTCAGTTGTCTCCTATCAGGGCAGACTCTGCAAAGTGCAATGATTGGAAAATTACCTTCACAATGTTTTTTGGGTTTTTTTTCCCAATTAAAATGAAGGAGGAAATTACATTACCACCAGTGAGAACAAGAAGTAACAGTCATTCACAAATTGTTTGTCAAAAAACAGGTTCAGTGAAGGGAAAATCAAATTTGATTGGTATTGCTGGGTTTGTCTTCATATTTCAGCAATTCTGTTTCTGAATTTATGCAGAGTTCACTTGCATGTCAGGTTACAAATACTGGTAGTTACAGTGGCACTTCCTTTCTGCTACAATTGTCACATATAAATAAGATTATTAGAAGTGCAAGAGGCCTCAAAGGGATAATTTGCTTGAGGTAAGAACTTCAAAAAAACTAAGAATAAAGTCATTCACATGGAGCATAAAGGGCAAACATCAGATCAGGCAAAGCACGTAGACTTTAACCAAGCTTCAGTGAGACCCAATGGAGAGGTCATGCTGTCCAAGTTAACTGGCACTAAGGAGAGAAATTAAAGGAGTTATAAGGAGTTATATAAATTATTTGTTCCCATAAGCATTGCTGTTGCATGGTTGCTGTAAGAGAAAAGACTGAAAGGACCCTGCTTCTGGATATGTGCACACTTACAGAGAGGAGGAGAAGAGGAATGGAGAAAACAGAAAGGACCTGGCAGTGGAACAATACTAGTAAATGTTCAACAGCGCTTCACATTAAGTGGTGAAAGACCCAAATAACTACAACCCTTAGCAGTGTGCTCCTTCTTATAAGGCATTGGGGCTTTCATGTTTACAGCTGAAGCACAAGAGACAGTCAGCTCATGTGAATTGCATGCTTATACATGTACACAGGCCACCCAATGCACTCAGGATGCATTAAACATCTTCTACCTGCTGAGAACAGGGCAGAGGATTTGTCCTTTGTATGGAAGCCCAAGTCATATTAGCCTCAGCTATTCAGCACAGCAGCCATGCACAGTTGCTGCAGTGGTTACCATGGTTTAGGCTGTTCTGGGATCTCATTAGAAACTTCCAGCTTTGCTGAAGACATTTTCGATACCCTGCTGGAGAAAAAAGACAGGGCAAAGGACCCTCCAAAAGCTCCACAACCAAGACTGCAGTGGAGATTATTTGGTTTAGCATGAAGATTCATTTCTGCATTCCTGTGCTGGTGACACGTGGAGCAGGAAGGGGGACGGAAGCCCAGCCCCCAGGGGAGCCTCTTGAAGAGCACGAGGGCCTGAAATAGGAGAGCAGTCCCCTCTCTGGGAGCCTCCCCTGAGGCTATGGGGACCAATCAGAGACCTGAGTTAGTGATTGACAGCCCAAGAAACCAATTAGAAAGTTATTTCACTTTCACAAATCACAGGGGAAAAAACTTAACTGCCCCTTTTTTACCTTCTGGTCAGGGACGTGAGCAGGAGGCTGCAGAGCTCCGGGCCCCCGGTGTGGAGCTTGGGCCCGGCCTTCCCCCCGTGCAGCCCTGACCCCGGGGCGGCCCCCGCGCGGCCCGAGCCCCGGTCCCGGGTGGCCCCGGGGGGGACCCGGCTCGGCCCGTTCTGGCCCGGCCCCGGCCCCAGCAGGGGGAGCCCTGCACAGGCGGCCCAGCCCAGCACCCCCGGCCCTGGCTTGGCAGGGCCGCGGCTCGGCTCCCCGGTTTCTGCTCGGCCTGGCTTTTTTCCCTCTCCATGCAGCATGGCCAAATGGGGGATGGGAGAGCTACCGAGGCTCTCCTTTCCCCCTGTCCTGAGAAAAGAGGCTCCAGCCAAGCACGCGGCAGAAGGAGGCCCAGCCGTCTCCACGTGGTCCCCTTTGTGGCCACGTTTTTCCCAGCGTGGCTTCAGCCTGGCTCCTTACTTTCTGGATACAAGTTTAACTCTTAGTGCCTGGATGAGACTCTAGATTTTTCCTGAGTTCCCCGGAACGAAAGGAATAAAGAAAGAACAATTACAGAAGTCAGCAGAATGAAGGTTCCTGATGGAGAGATGAAAAGACGCCACTGATAAGTAGCTGAAAACTTTTTTTTGTGGGCTCTAGGGGATTGTGACTTCACTGAAATTCCTTTCAACTGTAGAATATACTTGGGGAGGTTAAGTGCTTGAGATGAAGACCTTTTTGCCTCGGGGAAATGAAGCTCTCTGTTTTTGGGACTGGAATATTGAACAGAGACATTTGATGAAGAATGAAATAAAGAGACTTTCATGTTTTCAGCATCCTGCCTTTAAAATGATACCCCATGTGTTCAGCAACCCATAACGCAGCTCTGGAAGGACTGTGAGAATGGGAGGAAAAAAAATAATAATTTGTAGGTTCCCAGGCGGATACAAGCTATGAGAGTGAGACACTTCCTAAGCCTAAACTTAAAAAAGGACTTTTTCTCTCTGGAGTAAACTGAAATGATTATTTAAGTGGATAACTGACTGAAGTGTTCTCTGTATGTTGCTAGTATGAAGAAAGGGGGAGGAGGGAATAATCTAGAAATCTTATTCTGAATTGTTTTGTGTTATTAATAAATTTCCTCTTATGCCTTTTCAAGTTTTAAGCCTGCCTTGTCTCTGCTCCTAAATCCTATCTATAAAAGAAATTAAATGTATTAAAATTGGCAAACCCCAGTCACACCGTGACAATTCCCCAAGGAAAACAATTATAAAAGCCAATGTTTTTCACCCCTATAGTAAAAATTTCATTGTAGTATGATAAGCACTGTTTTTTCCAATATGCACATATTGTCTGTATTTTGTTGGGAATAGTTAGCTGATGTCTCAACATTTCTCAGTCATCTGATTGCTGCTTCAGGTAGGAGGTTCCCAAATCTTGCTGCTCACTTACTGCACTGCCTCATTTTTCTCTGCCAGGTGACATTGCCATTTGCTCTCTGAAGTGGGAATGTCACAGAAACCTTACTGCTTTGTGAATGTCACAGAACTTGTCTGTGTGAAAGTCCAAATTTGTACAGGAGAAATCTGGAGTCAGGTAAAATAGACTAGAAATCTCACTTTTTGTGTTTGTGGGCCTTCAAAGGACATAAAGTCCTTTGGAATCTTTTATCTCTGGAGTTTTATTTGTCAGTATCCTGCCATTTACAGGTAAGATATAAATCTTAGACCATCTGTGTACTTGCAGTTTTGTTGCAGCTTCTTCTCATGTCTCTCATCTTTGAAGTGTACGCATCTTGTTTAAAGATAGACTCCTATCATACTTTAGGACCCAAGCAGAGAGGTTACTTCTTGAAAGGAATCTTGCTGGAGAAACTTTTTCAAAAGCTGTGAAATTGATGCCCACTTCCCTCTTTCTTGAAATAGTTATTCCCTCTTTGCAGAGAACTGAGGTGTAAGTTTACTCTTGTACATCCCTCTTTCATCCTTCTTTTTTTTCCATTCCCTAGAGAGCTGCCCAGTCCCAAGAAGCTTTTAGGGGTATTGGTGTTTTTTTTTTAATTCTGCTGTAATTTTGTTAGGAGCCGGCAGTTGCGGAACCAGCCCATGGTTAGTTTTCGATGTGGGAATGGAAAAGTGCTGCGTGGATGTCGGGATCACTGCACTTTTTTTACCCAAACAGCAGATGGCATCGAAGTTCAAGAAACATCACCATCCTCTCGGACCCCGATCAGGTTCTCTTGGTTCTTTGACATCTTGGTGAAAACGTGATTATTTTAGTAGGCTTCCATTTGGCCTGCTGTTAACTTAAAAGAGCCTTCTGATAGTTGTACACGTACACATTTTTAAAATGTGGTGATTTTTCTCCTAAAGTTTAATTTACTTGTCTCCTTCAGGGTACTTATATGAAATTAAAGAATTTCTCTTATAATGCTTTTGAGTGAGGATTCATTTTTTTTCTCATTTCAGGTCTGATTTTTCAAGTTAATTTTTTAGAATAATATCTGTTCTCCAGAAGTTTAGTTATTATGAGTGCTGATTTGGGTAAAAGAGTAGATGTTAGTCAAATGTATTAAAGTAATATTATTCCTAAATTGTATTGATTCCTGATGTTAGACTTCACAGTTTATCTATAGCATTCAATAACTTATGAATACTCAGTACAAAACATGTCTTACATGTCTTAGAAAAACTAATACAAAAAACCCATTGTGAATATAGAAGATCTAATTAAATCAGTTGCAAAGTTGATTCTGATTTCTATACTTTGTTAGAAGAAAGGAATTTGTAATTATCATTTCAGTTCTTATGATAAGTAAAGTATAACCCATTTTCTCTTTCATTTACAGGATGGAAAAAGACATCTGATTGTCTGTGTCTAATCCCACACACACACTAGTCTTCACAGAAAGTGTCTTATGCCAGTTTCTTTCCTAGGAAGCACTTTTTAGAGGTGCAAACAGAACAAGGAAAAGTATTAAATTAGTAGGGTTTTTTACTGTTGTTGTTCTTTTTAGCAAAACCATTTCAATACTGCCAACAATAGGACTATTAAATTGCACAAGAGGGGGAGTCCAAATAGTTCTCTTAGTTGAGAAGAACTTATGTATGGTAGACTATTTTTCTTCAAAAATCCAGAAAATAGTCCTTTTTTTTTTTTTTTTTTTTTTTTTTTTTATTTTAGGGAAAAAAAATTATTGAGCCCTTTATCGATTAAAATATTTGTGGATTAAATAATTGTAGCTCATCCCTCATCATTTTTGGTACTCAAATATATTTTTGTGTCTCCCTGACATGAACAATAAAATAGATGAGAGAAGTTTAAAAAGTCCCTTTGGCCTTAAATAAGATAGGAAGTTAAACTTTTCTGGCAATGGGATTCCTCGACTGTCAGAATTATGGGTTGCTCAAGATGTACATAGACATTGGATGAGTAATTTTTGCCTATTCTAGTTTATCCATTATAAATTCAGTTACTGATGTTGGCAAAACAGCAACATCTGAACAACTTTTTCCATCCCTCAGTGGCATAGATTCTGTAATAAACGTATTTGTTAAGGAGTTCTTGAAGTGTTACTTTGGTTTTGGGGAGTGGATTTTTTTGGTTATACCGGACATTCAAGCGTCTTCCTCTGTGATTGTTTTCCATACCTTTACAAATTACAGCTCATATTAATTCTAATTCTCTTGTAATTGACTCTACTCTTACAAACTCTTCTAATTTTCTGTTCTTAATTCTGTTTCACTGAGGTTATCCATGCTGGTTAATAGTTATTTTCGGATATGTAATATGACAGAATTTATCACATTCTTAGTAAATAAATAATATGTTGGTTGTTAATAAGATTAATTTAATGCATATCTACATGGTTGCATATTTGTATAACATTCTCAAGAAGACAAATAATACTCCTTCTTGAATGATGCTTCAAAATATTTAATTTTATTTAATTATTCACTTAACAGACATAATAATTTAATTGATATTACACCACTGAGGTAAACAAAAGTAGCAACTGTAGAAAACATAGTATGAAATGCTGCTTGTTAAATATTGAGTAAGTACTGAGGACTGCCAAGTTAAGTGACCATGTGGCTGACTCAATGTTCTGCTACCAGAAGCCTAAGTTTTCTCTCAGAACAAAATGCAGGTATGATAAAGAAGGAATGGCAGGTGAGAGGAATCTGTCTGAACCAGGAAAAATTCAGCCAGAACTCAAATTGGCAAATGATGTCAAACACGGCAAATTATTGCTCTGTTACAGACTGGAAGCACGGCAAAGCCAAAGGTGTGCTGCTGAATGGGGATGGAAGGTTAATTAAAAATGCCCACAGAAAAGACAGAAGTACTCTGTGTCCTCTTCACATCAGTCATTGTGAGTGAGATCAGCCCCCAGGTCTCTATGCTGAGAAGCAACGACAAACAAATGTGTCAGAGAGTTCGTTTAAGAACCATCCCCACAAACTGGATATCTGTAGATACCTTCCCCAGTTTTAGAGGGGAAAAAATTCACCATGAGAGTAATTAGCCATGGGATCCAGAAAAAAGGTGGACTTTTCTCGATGGAAGTATTCAAGAGACGGTGAGACAGAGAATAGGGAAGTTAATCTAAGGCACTGCTTTCCACAGAAGTTTGAAGTCCTGCTCAAATCTGGACCTTTATATCATTTTTATGATCACCTCTGGTTTCTGCAGAAGAATTGCAATGAAAGAAAAACAAGTAGGTGACTTAAATAAACACTTGTATGTAGCTCATCTCCTCAGTTTAAACATTATTTCTCTTTTTCTTGCATGTCTGATAGTCCTATCCCCCTGCACTAAAGGTCAGAGAAGTAGCTGCAGAGAGAGGGTTTTTTCCCCAAAACACTGAAATTTTTTTTCTGAATTATTTGCTCATAACATTTGAGCTTTGGCTTCTGTCATTAGTTCTTCTGTTTAAGGGTCAGTGGAAAAATACTTTTTCTGAATGATAAAATTCTACTGTAATTTCTGGTTATTTGCAGCCGCTCACCAGGTTATGCTTTACAGAGCAAGATGTGATAACTTCTTCACAGCTCCCACTTGAATCATTTCCACCTTGTTGCTCTGTTATTTTGGTATACCCCTCTCTGCTTTTTGGAAAGCTTTTGTGCTACCACAAAGAAAAAAGGAGATACTCTTTTCTACCTCCAATCCAGGAAATTCTGTCCTCAAAACTATCCCTCAAACATTTTGGCAGATCTGATTTTTGAGGTATTAGTGAGGAAGATCTGAATTTCCACCCTACACTAGAACAATATCCAGCTGACTACTATGCTTTTCCATGAGTCAATAATGTTTACTTCCCTGAGGTGTCTTGCAGCCTTCTACGGCCTCACCAGACAGCAGTGGTGTGATTACCTCCTGCAGAGGAAGAGGCTGTGCTGTCACAAACCTGCAAATACTCACCCAGATATTGCCTTTGGAGTTCCAATGGGCTGAGCCAACATTGCTGCAATTTCAGGCTCTGTCTCTTGAACACTTCACAGCCTTTGTGGCTGGGATTTCACAGGTCAGCCTCAGCCCTGGTGCTGACACCCAGAGTGTTTCAGCTAATTCCTTCCCCAGGCTGCAAGTCCAAGAGCTCTCTGAGCTTGCCACATGGTTTTCCCAGGACACATATGATCGCCAGCAAGCCTAATTATTTTTTGGCTGATACAAGACAATACATAGGGGAGAAAAATATCACCAAAAAAAAGAGCAAGCTGTGCACATTAGTTCTGCCTCTGTGTCCTTGTGGCCATTCAACTTTAAGGTTTAGATTTGAGGCTTGTTAAGAGCCCACCTTTCTTTGTGTCCCTTTTTTCCTCCTGAAAGTGGTCTTTTCCTCTCCTTCCAGCAGATGTTTTTCTGCTCCCAGTCTTTCCTCATTTTTTGACATGATTGAAGAGAGAACACTTCCTGGGTTGTCATTAGTCTCCTTGTCAGGAGCCTCACAGATCAGGCCTGTCAGATGTGCAAAATCTATCACCACCTCATCCACAGTTGTTACCCTGTCGAGTTTCAGATTGGAATAATTAGTTTGCCTTGAACCATTGCCAATTATTTTGCTGCTGTATGATTAAATGGACTGTAACTGAATAGCTGGTCACCAAGATTTAATGACTCTCTACTGTTTATATCTAGCCAAGTTAAAGTTTTTTTTCTTCTTGTCATTTCCCAGAGGACTTCAACTGAATCTGAAGGCAAAAGGTCACAGGCATGCACAACAATGAGAAAAGAATTTGCAGTGTAGAATAGAATAACAGAGAGTGTCCCTAGTATGAGAGAGAGTTTATAAGCAGGATGGTTAACAGGTTGTTGTGCATGCACACAGAGACAGATACAAATAAGAAAAGTGTAAAATGGACTTAATTATAAGGGCTATATCTTCTATCTTCTTTCCTAATTAAGAAAACTCTCTTCTTTGTATGCAACCCAGATGGATCAAAGCATACTTTTAAATAGAAAGTTACATGCCCAAGGAAATGTATTCTTCCTCTATGACTAAGATTCTTGCAATGAATTAGTATTTATTTCCTCAAATTCATCTCCCAGAATGTAGACATTTGTTCTCTAGTTGTGAATTGCACCTCACTAAAAAAAAAGGCATGGTCTGTTTTTAACATGTCTATGCCAAGTTTTGATTAATATTATGTAACTCAGCTGTTGAAATTGTAAATCTATTAAAATAAAAAAAGTTTAAGAAGAAGTTAGAAGTTTCAGTCTTAGACTGAAACATTGTGGGCAATTAATCTACAGTCTGGACCAGGACATTTGAGCACATCAGCAAAAAGATGTCAATAGTTCTGTGTCTTGCTTAGAAAAGCAATCGCAATGTCCCCATAGTATAATCTGTTAAGCAAAGCTTTCAGCTTTGTGGGTGATCAGCAAAAGCACTGATGTGATTTTTGTAGTTGGATGTGGATGTGTAGATCTGATCTATTAATTTGATCACGTGAATGCGAAGCAGTGCCTGCTACATCCCTTGATATTGCAAACAGCCAAGCAATGATTCATCAGACCAGCATCCTCTTGATGAGAAAACTGAATCATCAAAGGCTTTCTGTGTTCAGATCGATGGAGAAAAAGATACTGCCATTCATTCACATTCTTCTGGCAACTACAATAAGCAGGTACTGCCCCAACACAATAGGCTTTTCCTTGTCCTATGCAGTACCACCACCAGCAGCACCACCACCACCATCACTTCAGGCAGGAAGCTGACAGCTGTGCATCCCCAGACCTTTGGCTGCCTTTCCCCCTGAACCCCTCTTCTTCAACTCCTCTTTTCCAGCCAGGACAAAATGCTGAGTGTCTCTCTGACCTGGACAAGGCCAGCTGGCATAGTCTGGTGGCACACATTGGTTCAGTGAGGGAAGAGGCCACTTCTTCTGTGTACCCAGCCATGCTTCCAGCCCTGGGGAAGGAGCTGACACTTCTGCCAGGAGCATCTGCCTGGGCTGTGACACGTCTGTTCTTATCACCACTGTTCTTATCAAGTAGCCCCTGAGCATAAGGAGCAGCGGGAGAGCCTTTGGGGGCAAGGCATGGACTGGCAGTGGGACGAATGCCTGGCCAGAAGCAGGCAGGGATTGTTAAGGACTGGAGGGTTTAGCCGCAGAAACGTTAGGTCTTTGAATTCAGAAAGAAGTTTTGACTGTCTGGAGGCTTGGGAAGAAGAGACAGGGACAGGCAGGATACACAGGAGGAGTGGCCTGTCTCAACAACCATCTGAATGGCCATGCCAAATCTGGGACTGTAGCAAAACCCAGCTTCAGGAACCCACCTGACAGATTTCTCAGAGTGTATTCATGATGATTACACTGTGAAAATCCTGGACCAGAGAGGTAAACCCAAGACATGCATTTTCAGATTAATACTGATTTTTATTGGTTCATAAGTAACTTTGACAGGATTGTTTCTGGACTTCAGACTTTTATCAAAGCTTCAGGATAAGATGCTAAGAAGAAAAATAGCATCCATCAAAAATAGCGCCTCACAGTCAAAGCATATACACTAAAAAAACCCAAATTTATTTAACCACTGTTTAATCCTCCTGCTGTTAAAGAGAAGAGAGGTATGTAAGGGAGTGTTAAAATGAGATATAATACAAGCATTTACTAACAAATTGTTGTTTGTAATGAACAAAAGGAACTCCAATTCCTAGTGTGTTTGTCTGCATGGAACCTCCAATATCCAGTGCGATAAGGTTGTTCAGCTGGAGAGATACTATCACTGTTTCTGCCTTCGCTTTCAACCCACAGATTTCTACAGATTTTCACAGTTCTTATGGGGAAACTAGTTGCCAAGTTTGGAAGAAATTTGCAAACAGTTTTGGAGGTCTCGCAAACTGTTTTCACAGAATCTAAATCCTAACTAGACCTTAACTAACCTAAAGCAAGCCCACTAGACCTGCAGGTACGAGCATTAATTAATTTTTACTAATTAAAATTATTCAAATGCAGGTACAGCTATCTCTGGCTTTACTGTAATCACTAGGTAAGCCTAGGTGGAAGTCAGAAACCTTTGTTTTGCATCTTCAGAAGTTGATTTTGCTCACATCTATCTGTGCAAAAGAAATATGATTCTCTCCTGCAGACAGCAGATAAATATCATGTCAGCTCTCCTCCGCTGCTGAATCCCTGGATGACCCTGTTATCTTTCTTTCATTGTTATTCTCACTGGCAACAGTAGCCCTTCAGCAGTCCTTGCTCTGTGCCCAGAGTGGGAGGTGGAGTGTGAGGCACTCAGCCACAGCACCCCCAGGCATATCCTCACCTCTGTTTCACCAGTGACTGGCACTGGGAACCTGAGCACAACACTTCATTTGTGGTCTGCTGGCTTCTTCTCCACATTTTTTTTTGTTTGTTTGTTTCTCTTGTCTATTCAGCTTGTAGTCTTTTCAAAGGCTGGGACTGTCTCTGACTGTCTAGACACACAGGACCTATTACAATGGGACATTGATTTCTGATGGGATCTCCATCTGCTTACTGTATTGCAGATTACTGCTAACTTTAAAGAGCCACATTTCAGCATCAGGGTTCAGCAGTAATAAGATGGACTTTATTACAAAGAAAAATAATGCACCTACTAGTGTACTAATGAACAGATAAATAATCTATTTCAAAATCACAAAAGTTTATGGGTTAAAAGTGGTTTATGTGGTTTTCATGCTTGGCCAATGATGTATGCTCTTGTTTTCTTTCTCTGCTATCTGCTGAAGCCAACTGAAATGTCTGACAAGTTGCTTGGTTTTTCTCTGCAGTATCTGTAATATAATCTGTTATTTCTTGTCACTTTTTGTTGTTCTTATCGCTACAGCCTCTGAATGTCTCAAAACAGTTGAAGAATTTATTTGTAATATATAAATGTTATTGTACCCATTTTACAGAGTGAAATATAATTGCATGAAGTGATACATAGGCATGTAAAAATTATCTTCCAAGAAAGAAAAATCCATATGCCCTATCTAATGCTTTAATCATGGGTCTAGCCTTTCTTCAGTACAGTATTTTATTGAAAAGCCTCAATTAAATCTCTCCTTGACTCATGAAAAATAAGAAATTCCCGCCTGATTCCTGCCAAGATTTTTTTTTCAGTTGACAAAACAGTTGCCATGTCAAAACAGTTCTCAGAATTGCACCTTTTGTCTGATTTTCACATCCTTTTCCTCTGCTTATGTAGGTAAGCAAAAAGATTCTGGGAAGCTGCAGCTTCCTTTAGATATATTCCTTTTTTCCCCAACGATGTGCCCACCTAACAGAGCAGAGGGGAGGACAGGGCGGATGTTTGGCATGGGGTGGATAAGTGTCAGGAGACATCCCTCTGTCCCTTTATATTATAGGATAACAGCTGCAACACCGTCACAGGCCCCGAGAAGACAGAAATAATGTGTTTGTGGCCAATTGTTCAGCCTTGGCAAGTGACCCTGGAGAGTCAGTGTTAGCAGCTATTGATACCAAGAGCAACCGTCTCTTCTTGCTTTTGTAAGAGCACTCTTTGGATTACCCAGGGTGCTCTGCAATCCTGCTTTTGAAACATGCCCAGCTCACCAGGCATCCCAGCCTAATGGGGATAAAAAGCCACAACAGCAGCAGCAGCAACAACAAAAAAACAAAACAAAACCAAAAATACCAAAACCAACCAAACAACCAACCAAATAAAGAAAAAAAAATACCCCCAAAAAAACCCAGCAAAGGCTGTTATGCAGAGCAGCATTTGAATGGACAGCAGCCAATTTGCCAGTACAACAATTCTGCATTGAGCAGATTCCTAGATATGAATAACCCTTTCAGGGAGAACTTCCCAAATGAAGGAAATCCAGAAGCTGGCTTTTGAGAGTGAAATTCCCTGGGAATTCAGCGTACAGCTTTGCCTGGCAGTGTTCCCACCAAAGAACCAACAAAAAGCAACTAGCTCTAATTCTTTTCCTTACGTATTTTGGCAGCTTTCTCCTATTTAAAAGGAAAATAAAAATAAAAGTCCATCTTGCTCCCACACTGGAAGAAGTCCAAGATACACATATTGGGAGTACAGGAACTGGCATTTTCTCCTCCTGACACTTCTTATGCTGGGTCTTTGATCACACAGAAAAAGGCAGTTTATTTTTGCCTTTTATGGTCTTAAAACAAAAAGTTGCTCTTGGAAGCTGTCTGCAACACAATTGGTGTTCAGCCTTCCTGATAAAACTGTTCCAAATAGTGCCATAACACAACAAACACCCCAACAATCGTGATTACAATCCCCTATATCTCTTCTGAACCATGAATTTTGTGAAGATTAAAATAAATATGAGACCAAAACTGGACCTTTTTTTGTTTTGGTTTTGTTTTTGTCATTTGTATGACCTTTTTTTTTTTTTTAAGCAGAAAATCTTTGGGAGTTCAAGACTGCTCTAAGACACAAGCACACATGTTTATAGCATCATAAGCCTTCATACTTTTTAGATAAGATGGGGTCTGAGATAAAGTTGTGGGGAAGATACAGTGTGAGATGATGGCAAAAAGCCATTTGTGTCACTTCTACTGCCCTTCAGGCATGCTGTCCTCAGGCATATCAGAAAGTCTGACCCAGGGTTTTTATAAACTCTGCTGCTCTGTCCAGATCTGCTCTAAGTGATGTGTTTTCTCTGTCAAGCATTTAGTCATGCAGAGTATTAGCTCCTAGTATTTGTAGAGAACTTCTGTTCACTATGACACTTTGACCTTTATATGGGAACAAAAACAAGACATTGCAGTTGTCCAAGTGATTTATATAGTAAAGATGTTATGAATTGGCATTTAAAATAGGTATTGTTCTCATGTAGCAAGTATCAGGCCTTGTATTTCATCAGATAATACATCTTAAATTGGTTGTTGGGGAAAAGTTGTATCTTACCCATATGAAATTGTCTTGTTTATCCCAGAAGTGGTTTCAGAAACAGTTGGGGGAGAAGTGCAAATTCCCAAAATGGAAAGAAAAAACTATCTGCTTTTATTCAGATGGAATAAAAGACAGATATTTTTAACACAGAAGAGCAAATATGGCCAGCTTAAAAGCTCAGATCCTCAGATATTGTGATGTCCTAGAATCAGTGGAAAATCTGATTTACACCTACAGAGTGCCTAACAAGTGTCAAATTTGAAAACCCTGGAATTTAACAAACTCTAATTAAAGCATGGAAGAGAAAGAATCAACAAGAATTGGCAAGAATCAGCAGAATGAAATTCAGTGCTCCTTATAAATGGATACTGATAGCATATGGGGCCTGAGACCTTGTCTAGCATATTTTAATACTCAGACAGGAAAGGTTAAACTGAATAGATAAACCATGGTCATTTCTACCAGCATTTCTGACCGGGTGGTGATGGTTATCCATGCTGTGCATCCTCACCAATGGAGATGGAATTCACCAAGAAGTTCACAAGACAGAAGAAGCCCCCCATTTTCACATGTTGCTATGTTGTTGTTAGGGACATAATTTTTGTTCAGATGAAGGACATTTTGGCAGATGAAAAAAGAAAGCTGTGACTGGCAGAGGTAACTGATGTAAATTACAACATGACAACAAAGGCTGTCTATAGGGTACAGCAGAGGCCTCAGCTCATGCTTCCACATACCTTGGCTGACTGCAGCATTCCAAACCTGTCATGGAGGGTCTCTCCACAGGGTAATTCTGCTGTTCTATTTTCCTGATCTTTGAAGCAGATATGTTTGTGCTGAGTTGCAGGTGGTGGGGACTGCTCTGGGGGATGCCTGCACTGCAGAAGGATGTGTAATAACCAGTCTGACCTCAGCAACATCCCGCTCATACTGAACAGAGTGGGCTGGCTCTGGAACCAAGCCTGCAGGCTGCACAAAGGTCAGGAGTAGAATGGGACACACAACAGCCTTGCGGGTAAGCCCAGACTTGGATGGCAGAGCTGTGGTGGTGAACCAGTGAGGGTACACAGTTGTGGAAGTGGTGCTTGCAGAGAGCACTGGTACCATGAACAGCCAAGGAAGAATTTCCCCAGAATTCCTACCTGGAATTCTTGACAGCATCCTTAATTTGCTCTGTATGTGCAGGTTTCCTTTGTAGTTCCCTCTTCTCTAGCACGGAAAGAACATCAACCTGTTGGAGCCAGTCCAGAGGAGACCCACCAGGATGACCAGAGGGATGGAGCAGCTCCGCTGTGAGGAAAGACTGAGAGAATTGGGCTTGTTCAGTCTTGAGAAGGGGAGGCTTCAAGGTGACCTAATTGCCCCTTCCTTCCAGTGCCTGAAGGAGCCAACAAGAGAGGTAGAGTGAAACTATTTACAAGGGCTTGGAGTGAAAGAACTCCAAGGGAAAATGGCTTCAAACTGAAAGACAGTAGGTTGTTTTGATGGCAATTCTGAGCCCAAACTTGCTGACTTCCCTGACTGCTATGTAGTTTTTTCTACAATAAAATATTTTCAATAAAACAGCACTGGGAGAAAAGCATGTTCTGATATTTGATCCTGTCCTGCCTCATTTGGATTGTGCTGGCTTTCTTACTCTGCAGCAGCTGGGAGTGCACTGAAATTTTGGGTTCACCATGCAGTAAGTGCGGGTCTAGCTCTGTCAGTGACTGACTCTGACTGAACTCTGGTTTCACTTCTGCAGCTGCAAATCTGACCATTGCATCTATCTGACAAATTGTGGCTGCAGATTAAGTTGGATAGTTTGTGGGATTTTTTTTTCTAATCACACGCCAGTGGTAATGACATTATGTTTCACAACATTTGTTGAAGTGACACATTCAACAGAACTTTTCACTTTTCACAGGCATCAGAAATTGTCTATTTAGAGCAAAAGGGGTCTTGAGCAGTGGACAGTGGTGAAGATTCAGCTGGTTTTTTTAGAAGTACAACAAGTACAAAACAACTGTGAGGGAAGTCAGCTGGATCTGCAGGGCATCACTACAGGGCTTAACTTGCAGTATCCAGGCAATCTAACCATTTCTCCTCTGGTCCTCTGTACTGTTCTTGCCTGACATTTTTCTCTTATTCAGAAACTGTTTGTCTGGATCTGACTGGTGCCCCCTTCATCCTTACTGGGCAGGTGTCAAGGTGCTGCTCGCTTTCATTCTCCTGCTACCAAAGGTTTTCTGCTTCTGTGGAAAGGGGCAGCAAGAAGGGGTGCATGCCTTTGTCTCACTGCCCAGCACATTTATTGGCAGACAAAAATAAAACCCTGAGCAAGAAGAGAGCAGCAGAAGTGCAGAGACATGCTCTCATCTCCTTCCGTAATGTGGGTGGCAGCCTCCTGCAGAGGAATCAGATTTTAGCCTTTTCAGTCATGAATAAATTCTCAGAGACACAAAAGGCCATGTTAATCAACACAACAATGCCTGCTTCATCCATCAGAACTCTCAAGACAGGGCATCAAGATAAATTTCCATTTACTCAGTGGTGAAGTAGCCCAAAGCTACCAGTTCCCAAAGGGTCACAAGCTGTCATGCTCTGTGTTGATGGTCTGTTTGGGTGCTTTTACCTGGAGTAAATGCAAGGTAGTACAAAGTACCCTATCCCAGAAGAAAATGTGAGCAATTTCACTTACTGCAGAATGCCATGGAAAGAGAACAGCTGGAGAAGAGTATACCTGTGATATCCAGTCTATGATAACCCCTTTTGTGCTGCTTTTGGCTGGAACACAGTTAATTTCCTTCACAGTACCAGGTCTGAGGCCATGTTTTGGATCTGTGCTGTAAGCCAAGTTGATAGTACGCTACAGTTGATAGCACACAGTTGATAGTTGGTTATGGGAGCTCAGTGTTTGCACAACAAGGCAAAAGGTGTGCAGCTTTTGCTTTTCCTATTAGACTGTCTTTGTCTCAACCCAGGAGTTTTTTTTTTTCATTTTTGCTCTTCTACATTTGCCCCCATTGCACTGCTGGAGGAGGGAGCGAGAGTCTGTGTGGTAATTACTTGCTAGCAGTCCTTCTTGGCACCCAAAATGGTGCATGAAGGGCTTGAGATTATAACAGATTTGACTGGAATGTGTCTTTTAGATCTGCCACTGGCTTTGGTTTGGTATGCAGTAGAGTTGGCCATACTTGGCCATAAAGAAGGATGTTTCCTATTTTAGACAACTACAGTTGAAGGTCTGAATAAAGACAGAGTACAAGAGAATTGCTCATTATCCAGGTTGGCCCCACACTATCACATGTGTGATTCTTGCATGCATTTCTTCCTGGAAGACAAGGAGAAATCCGGTACAGTCTTTCTCTAGAAAAAGGACGATAAGGAATGGAAATACAAATTATTGTGCTGTACACAGTCCCCTTTCTCTGGTTTAGTAAGAGCTCCACTCTCCTCCCCCACCTCACACATGAGAACCTGTGTTTTACACCCTGGTAACTGTGATGTCTTGAAGTCAAAACTGAAGCCTCCAGGCCTCAGATTTCTGGAGTCTTGACTCCTTAATCATGAAAGTATAGGTGTTTATGAGTCAGCATGGGATCACTTAACTGTCCCCACTTCTATTTCTACTTGTTTATTTTTTCTGCAAAAGCTACTCAGTTCTTAAACTGAAGTAAGAATTTGTTGTCTGCCGTGTCTGATAGAGCCACACTCAGTCTGGAAATGCCTGGATGTGTCTTACTCAACTGCTACAGATTTTGTGGGTGTTTTATTCTGAGCTAACTGCTGCAGAGAAGCAGACCACTGGACACTGCTGCTTGATGGGAGATGGCAGCTTCCAGGTCAGGAGTGATACCATCCATTTGTTCTTACAGCCATTGCAGCTTTGCTACTCAAAACCTTTTGATAAAATCCACACCATAGAAAGCGTTAAAAAAAACCAACAACACACTGCGTTTGTTATGTCTCACCTCCTAGTGGAAGCAAAGGCTTCCATTTGCCTGTGCAGCTAACAATAGGTTGGACTTTCCCGCTGGAGAGATAAAGCAGAGGCCATCTGTAATCCATTTGCATCTTTGTAGGCAATGGCGGCTGCAAAAAACATCCTGGGATACACTTACATCCCTAGGTCCAAGATGTTAATGTGCTGGATGTCTTGGACTTATTTTAGGTAGGAGACTCATTCCTAAGATGTCCTGTGCTCCAAGATAATTAAATTTCACCCCTCACTCTGCATCTTCTCCTGAGGTCTAGCCATGCTATTTTGGCTGTAAAAAGGAAGCAAGTGAGTGCAGAAATTTTGAGCTCATTATGCAGCTCCATGAAACTTTTTAAAGTGAGGCTGTAGTAATGATGTCTTCACTACCTTAATGATATCTTCAGCTTTGTATGCTTGTAAATCTGCCTTTTCTGGGGATTGCAGCCTGGGTGGATAGCAGTGAGCTCCCCAGTAACTCTCCTTGCAGCTCAGCTGGGGTGTTCAGAAGCCCAAGGGTTCTTTCCTTCCCATGAATCCCGTGTGACTGACTGGGAAGGATGGGGCTCTGCATCAGAGCCTTTCTGTATGTATTAGAGTGGCCGCAGGGCCACCACCTGAGCCCAGAGGTCAGTGACCACACCAATGTCTGCTCAGAGACAGCTCTGGCACACAGATCTTTATGGGAGAAGCAATTTGCCCAAGGCATGAAGACGAGGCCAGCTCACCCCTGCAGACCCCTGCTGCCACTGTCAGGACACCTCCCTGAATTCAAGATGTGAATCCTCCAAACTCCCCTCTGTCATTCTTGCTTCCTGTGGAAAATTTCTGAAAGTCTTCCAATAGGCTAGCAAAATGTTGTTTTGCAGAGCTGCTAGCAAACCAGGTAGGAAAATCTTGGGAGATCAAACAGCCTTCCTACCATCCGCTGCTTCTGAGAGCAGCCTGTAAAACCCAGTTGTCTTGGCTTGCAATATACGATGTAACCAGAAATGTTTATTCTATTACTATCTGTTAAAACCAGGTGGGGCAGTGAGCCTTATCTCTATGGCACATATTATCTGCTAGGGCCATCTTTAAAACCAGGTGGAGCAGTCATCTCTATCTTTTCCACAACCCATCCTCCCTCCAGGAAGATATCATCTGCTGCTGGACCATTAAATCCCACTGTATGACTGATAAAATTACATCATCCCATTGGGAGATGCTCCAGCCAGGGGGAGGAGCCAAGCCTTTCCTACCTAGATAAAAACGGAGCTGTTGGACAGCAAGTTACTGTGCTGGGGCCACATGGAGGAAGGAGGGGGATGGTAGCCCATCCCCCACGGAAGCCACTTAAGAGCACATGGGCTTGAGACAAAGAGAGCAGCCCCTCTCTGAGAGCTTCCCCTGAGGCTGCGGAGAGTAATCAGAGACTTGGGTTAGTGATTGACAGTCCAGGAAACCAATTAGAATGCTGTTTCGCTTTCACAAATCACAGGGAAATAGTGTTAGTGGGGTCTTTTGCCTTTCCAGTTGGGCAGGGGAGCCGGAGCCCCGCCAGGCTTTGGGCCCCGGGCCCCAGGCATGGGGCCCAGCCCGGCCTGAGCCCTGGGAGGAGGAAGAACCCGGTCCCGGGAAGGCCCCCGGGGTGGACTCAACTTAGCCTTGGCGGGCCCCGGTTCCGGGATGGCCCCAGGGGGACCCAGCCTGGCCTGGCCCCGGAGGGGAGCCCAGTGCGGCCCCGGCTTGGCTTGGCTCGGCTCGGCCCTTCGGCCCCGCGCGGCAGGGCTTGGCCCAGCCCGGCCCGGCTCGGCTCGGCTCGGCTCCCGGCCCGCGTGGCGGCAAAGGAAGTCCAGTTATCTCATCATCACGTAGTGGCTGCGTTTTTCCCAGCATGGCTTCAGCCTGGCTCTTTACCGTTTTAGATACAAGTTTAACTTTTAGTGCCTGCATGAGACTTCAGATTTCCTGAGCTCCCCAGAGCAAAAGGCATGAAGCAAGAAGACTTACAGAAGTCAGCAGAATGAAGACCAAGGTCATAGAAGGAGAGATCAGGAAAAGTCGCCACTGATAAGTAGCTTAAAACCGTTTTTTTTGTGGGCTTTAGAGGATTGTGACTTTACTTAAATTCCTTTAAACTGTAGAATATACTTGGGGAGGTTAAAGTGCCTGAGAAGAAGACTTTTTTTGCCTCGAGAAATAGAGCTCTCTGTCTTTGGGACTGGAATGGACAGAGACATTTGAGTGAAGAGTGAGATAAAGAGACTTTTTTTGTTTCTCAGCTGCCTGCCTTTAAAACACCCCATGTGTTTTCAGGAACCCATATACAGCTCTAAAAAGACCGTGGAAATGGGAGGAAAAATCATAATTTGTAGGTTCCGGGCAGATGGGAGTTATGAGAGTGAGACACCCTCTAAGCCTAAACAAAAAGAAGGGGCTTTTCTGTCTTGAGTGAACTGAAATGATTATTTAAGTGAATAACTGACCAAAGTGTTTTTCTGTATGTTGGTGGTATGAGGAAAGGGGGAAGAGGGAATAATCTGGAAATCTCATTCTGAATTGTTTTGTGTTGTTAATAAATTTCTTGTACCCTTTTAACCTTTAAGCCTGCTTTGTCTTTACTCCTAAATTCGATCCCCAAGAAAAATTCAATCTATTAAAATTGGCAAACCCCAGTCACACCGTGACAGTTGCCTTCTTTCTACTGGATTCCAGAGGAACACCGGACCTTTCCACATTATCCCTGGACCTTCTGAGGAAAACTGCACCCTTCTACAGGACCACTGCTTCAACTGAACCACATCTGTCACTGCAGGAGGACTGTAGCCACCATTTAATGGGACTGCTACCAACACCCTGACTGACGGGGTCTTAGTAAAGAACTGTTATTTCTAACTCCCATATCTTTGCCTGAGAGCCCCTTAATTTCAAATTTATAAAAATAATTTGGAGGGAGGGGGGTTGCATTCTCCATTTCAAAGGGATGCTTCTGGCTTTATTGGTAGAGCCCTGTCCTTCAGACCAGAACACCAGAGCTGGTGGCTCTGAACATGGCCCATGGTCTTGCCTTGGTCTCAGTCCACTGCCAGAATCACCACCTACTCCTAATCAAGACCCAGCATGAGTTGAGCAGAGCACCCCTTCATCTGTGCATGGTGCTGCTCAGGGTGCACAGAAATTGTTAACATTTTGGAAGGACACCTTCCCCTGCTCCTTCTTCCCCCTTGAAATTAGATTAGTAATTCCCCTCAGGATTTCAGAATGTGAAAACTTGGATCACTTCTAACACTCACACATCATAATATATTTTATGTCTTTATTTAGGGCCAAACACTGATCTGTGTGCTCAGTTTTCAGACATACTGCCTCTTCCTTGGCACAGCCTCTCTGTTTCACAAGTACTCAGGCAGAGAAGCCTGCCAGCCAGAACTGGCACTCCTGTAGGCAACAGGATGAAGAGCACAGATAAATGTGGGTTTGGGATCTCCAGTGCTGCAGGTTGCTCAGCAGAGCCAGCTTGCAGGGGAAGGAACAAATGAAGAAGAGCCAGAATAGATGCAAGAGCTGCTAATTTTTTTTATCCTGAGGTGAAAGTGGGGAAAAGCCAATTAAAGTCACAACTCTAACAATTTGCTCTAGGCAGGGTAACTCAGAGTTGCTTCCTACTAAGGGCCATTATCAACACCTTCCTACACAGGCATGTAATCAAGACTGATTGATCCTGAAGAGTCATTAATTTTGGTGTCCTCCTGTCCCATCCACAAGCAAGCCAAATCCTTACTGGCAGAAACTGTGAGTTCCTCTTGACCCTCCCACTTAATCACTGGAATTGCTGATGCAAATAAGGAAGAGTAGCTCTCCCAATGGGACGTTCACTGAAAAGCTTCCCTCCATATCTGAGGCTGTTCCCATAACAGATTCCCTTTCTTGTGTTTAGGTGCTTCCACATTTTGATCTTATTCCCGTTGGAGTTAGGAGCCCCTAATCACATTTTAAAAATAAAAGGGAAGCTTTAAAGTTATGCTGGGCTCTTGTTAGTACAGCATCAGTGTTTCCAGGCTTTTTCTCTGCCTGTTAATCTTGCAGCCCTCAAAGAGTCATCCTGGCCTCCTGAGCAGCCAGTCTGATGCCCAGAGAAACACCAGAGGAACAACTCCTCTCTGCTGCTTTTTCCCGGCTGCTAAAGGGGACTCTGCTGCTGGCCTTCCACACATGGTTATCTTATTTCCTCCAGTCTGATGAACAAATAGAAGAGTCGGAGCACTGGCCTCTTCCTCTTTGCATCCTTCAACAGCACTGCCTTCCTTCTGAGGCCCACAGGCCCACCCTTGCTCCCGAGAATGAGCCTTTGTCACCTGTTAAATCCTGCAAATGTCAAGTCTGAGCATTGTTCAAATAATGTCTCTGTGTCCCTTTGCCCTGCATCCACCCACCTTTTTGCCTCTGTCCTCCTCCATGTTTGCCTCATTTCCTTTTCCTTTTCCTGCACCAGGCACCTGTTAAACTGGAGCAGAAAAGGGAAAGAAATGTATGTCTTGCAAAATAGGTAGGGAGATGGTTCATAACAGTTGAAAAAGAAGCTAAGTAGCACAGCAGCACTCTTATGTGGCTTTTCTCTTCCAAGCACTATAATTTTTCAGCTGGGGTGCAGTCAGGTTATAAATTTGCTATTTTACCTGCTGTGTTCATGGCAGTGTAAGCAATCAACAAATTAGCACCATTTAATTTTGGTTACTTTTGTTTTTGTTAAAGCATTCAGAAATAAAGTATTAAAGGTGCAGCACTCCAGTGAAAGAGTTTGATTTAGTTGTTTTAAAGTGGGTTTTAAAATTCTTAGTTTAGTTCAGAGAGCAGTAGAAAATTATTTGTTTCGTGATCCTAAGGTTGATATTTACCAAAGGGGCTGAGCTGTCACAGCAGTCCTGCAAAGTGTACCCAGGAGCAAACGGATCTGGTGTCAGGGTGACCTGGTGGGTACATGGCACATGGCAGGGAGCAAAGGGGTTCAACTAACAAAGCAGCTAAACTTTCATAAGGCAGAAGCTATGAGATAGATCATTCTGCTCTGGAGGGGAGAAAAAAAAATCCTCTTGATAGCAGGGCTGAAAGGATATAGCATCATTAAAATGTGTCCCATTTAATAGCTATGTGGGTGGGATGGTCTACCAACAATTGGCTAGAACGATATCTGGCACTTATCTGGAGCAGATAAGCTGTTGCCTCTGCATTTTTCCTTTTTCTTGTTTTTTTTTTTTTTTTTCCTCACTGGGAAACAAGGCGAGTTGCTTAGCTAGAGAGTTTTTTAATTACTCGGTGCTGAGACTTGATAGGTATGTTGCAGTGTGACAACCTTTCTTTTGACTCTAAAAACCATGAACTTTAATTTTATTTTCCATCTCATGAGTCCTGGCACTGCAGAGCCCTGAGTCAGCCCCCAAGCTGACTTGTGGTTTCAGATGTTACTGTTGCAGAAGTACTACCACTGGGTTTTGTTTGTTTTTATCTTTGTCCTTAAATCTTCTGGTCCAGCATGGACAGAAGATTCTTGCATCCTCTCCTATGGCACTCTTGCATCAGGGTAGTTCAGTTGTATTACGGAAAGATTTTTAGGGTCACTTTAGCAGAAATGGTCAAAGTGGAATCTTTGAAGTGGGTTTGAGAGAAGAGTCTCAGCCCAGCATGAAGCAGCACAAAAAGAGCTTAAAGGAGAATTTTTTTTTTCCCCAAAGACTAAAGTGTGGGGTTTATGCTGCCATATTTTTTCTTTCCACTGGCAGAGGGTCTATGCTGTAAGCAATCACATTTTCCATGGTGTCTGACTGCATGGGATAGGAACATACTTTCCCTCCATTTAAACCCAAAAAAAAAGGTTGGCAAACCAGGAGTGCAATGAAAATACAGGAGCAACTGCATGTAGATGAAGAAAACACTGCACTGCAGTAGGTTGCAGAATCAAAATAGCCCCTTTTGTATCCCAAGAGGAATAAAGAATCAGCTTCCTCTCCCTTCTGTGCTCTTTTCTTTGTGATGCATATTCTTATGCCTGTGGTTAAGAAAAACCCAACAAAACCAAGTCATTGGACAGACATGCACCAGCAATCCTCATTTCTAAATCTCTCATTCTCTCTTTAGCAGCTGCTTCTGCTGTAGATATTAAAGTTCTGCTGAGTGAGTCATGAAGGGGAAGCACATTCTTTCATGGCCAGTGTGTTTTGCAAGCTGGTGAGGATCTTTCTTAGGCTTTTCCTCTCCTCAGAAAGTGGAATTTCTAGTGGTGTGGTGAGAATGCTAAAGGCTTGTCCAGACTGACAAAAAAGGCGTACAATGTTAGTGCACTGAAACATACATCTTCCAAATTACATCTTTCAATGCACACAACAGCTGAGAGAAATTCCTGTCTTGCTAACTTCTTTATATTTAATTGCAGTTCCTCGGGTATCAGGGACTCACTTAAAAGTCACTAGATTCAGGAGTTATGTGAGTTCATGAGACAGTTCAAGGAATCATAGAATGATTTAGGTTGGAAAACACCTTTAAGATCAATGAGTCCAACCATTAACCCCTCACTGCCAAGCCCAGCACTAAACCATGTCCCCAGGTGTCACATCTGCAAATCTTTTAAATCCCTCCGAGGATGCTGTCATGCCTGGGACAGCCCAGGGGCCATTATCCTTCTTGGCCACCTGAGCACCCCTGGGCTCGTTTTCAGCCCCTATTGACAATGCAGGCAGAAAAGGCACACCAGGATAAGTTTTTTCTCCAAGCTATCTGTGAGCTTCTTGGAGACCATGAGCTCTTCTCTGGTCACAGCTGCTGGATAAATTGGTGTGGTTAATGCTGAATGGAAGTTGCACTGGAGATCAAGAAGATCCCACCATGCCAGCTCTGTTTGCTGTTGATGAACACAAGCCAGTTCCCAGCTTCCTCACTGGCTAGGCTGAGGAGAAGGCGCACCATTTTTAACCCAGTTTAAAAAAGTAAAATAAAAATCAGAGTTTCAGACCTTTGCCTGCTTTGCATGGCATGCTGAAGCAAAGATGGAGCTGCTTATTTGGTGGGCCTGTGTGTAGCCCAACACCAGGCAGGCAGCTGAAACCTGCTAGAACTCACCCCTGCCCCATAGCTCTTCACAACCAGCTCCCTGGAGAGAGCTGAAGTTCGGGCAGACCAGGTGGAAACTGTGGAGATGGCTTTCCAGCACCTGAAAGGCCTGAGAAAGAGGGAGCCACAGATGATTAGGGTCCAGCAGAACCAGGGAGGATGTGGCAGTGGCTTGCTGCTGTGGGAAAAGGAAGGAAAAGCAGGTAAAATTGCAAGGTGTTCAAACAGGGTTTTTATGTACAACACACCCCTTCTCTGCATGGCAGCTGTGTCCCATTTTGGAAATCATTTCCAGTCCATGGTGGGAATAGTGAGAAGTCTGAAAAGTGTCAGACTGGGAGAAAGGTTGTGATGTGATTCAAGATGAATGTGACAGAGAATTTCAAATACTTAAGAAGCAAAAGCAGGAAAAGAATGGAAATCTCCACAATGGGAGGGGTGATGAGTTCAAGCTGTGGTGTTGAAGCTTGGACAATCCTGTAGCCATGAGGCACTGGGAGGGAAGGTGGGGCCTCTGTCAGGGCATGAATTTAAGAGCAGGTTAAGAAAACATTCACTGGAAATAACCTAGACACAGCTGAGTCTTCTTGGACCCAGAAAGTGCACTTGAAGATGTCCTGAAGTCTCTTCTTATAGACTTGCCTGCCTTTAGTAATGACGATGGCAAGAAGTGTGAAAATTGGGATAGGACAAGTTGCTAGGCTGAGTTTGGAGGTCAAATATCCTCTTCCATACCTACCCCTTATATTGGAAAACCAGCACACTTCTGGTTTTACACTCACAGAGGCTGTTTTCTTTTGTTTCCAGGAGATGGATGCTCATCCCTGAATTCACCCATGAATTCACAGTTCACACTACCATAGCTTTGTGCTCTTTGCATCCTTTGTGCCCCAGTGGGGCCAAGGAAAAGGCCACCCTCCTGCTCTGAGCTGATGACAAGATCAGAGCGGGACTTAAATATGTGGTGGTCTCCTTGACCCAGATAAACATACATTCCCCACAAACACAGTGAATTTGCTCTTTCTTCTAAGTTCTGGTGAGCTCTGGACATGGAGAGCTAAAAAAACATTTTGTACTCACACAGTCTGAGATGCAGTGGCCTTTATGCCCTTGAGTGGAGATCTGCCCTTGTAAAATGCATCAGTGTCCAGAGCACTGGAAGGACTCAGCAAGCTGGACATGCTGGAGCTTCCCACAGCGTCATTTCAGTGGCATTCACCAGTGACTTACGAGCAGCATGACAGTGGTGGCAGCTGTACTAATGCCTGTGGCTTCCCTCACACAGCAGCACAAATATTTTTTACCCTTGTTGTCTTGAAAATAATGTCTGAAGTGTGTGAGTTCTCTCTGGAGAACCTGTTGCCTTATTGCAGGTCTCTGCTGCAAAAAAAAAAAAAAAAAAAAAAAAAACACTGCTCTGATGCCCTGTGCCCTATTAAATGGGAGTAATATTGATGACTTCCACAAAAACTCCTTAATGCCTGAGTGGCTTCTTCAATGTTCATTTCCACAAGCTCTGCAAGGAGGCAGGCAGGCAGCAGTGAGGCTTATCCAGTGGAAAAATGGAAAGGCAGGCCTGATTGAAAAGCAGGGATAACACTTCAGTGCCAAAGTGCAGAAAATTCTCAGTTGTGTTTTCTGTCTCCTTGCTCATTCCAGCTATCACACCTCATCTGGGCAGTCCTGGAGCATGGAGACTTCTATCTCTCTGGTTTCTGCCCTGAAAAGCCATTTCAGGAGCTGCTTGCCTAGGCCAAGAGCAACAGTGAATACCTATCTCTCCCAAAAGAAGGGAACCACACTCAGCAACTGAGCATCACCTGGTGGCATCGCCTCTCCGAAAAACCCCAGCAGGCTGAGAGCTGCTTGCTCCTCCACTTGGGAAGTCTCTGAGGCCCCAGATGGAGCTTTCTGAAATACCACTTCCACCCAAAGGAGGCTGCAGCCACAAACCCCTTCCTCCATATATCCAGCTGGGCTGGGAGCTGCCTCTGAGTCTCAGCTCACCTTGCAGGGGTGCCTGAGCACTTCACGGGCACCTTTCTCAAGAGCATGTGATAGTGAGAATGTGAGTGCCTGGTATCACCCTCACTGATCATTTGCAAATTAGGACTTCAGTTCACTAAACCATTAGAGCAGCTTGCCCTTTTTTTTTTCCAGTACACAGCCCAGGTACTTTACTTTGCTCTTATTAATTCATTATAGATGGCAATCCCACAAAAAATAGCACTAATGCATTCCTTACCTGTGCCAGTGAAGAGTCTTAATGGAGAGAGAAACAAATACAGGTAAAAATTTGGAGGATTGGTCTCTGTCTTTGTTTTCTGGAAAACAAGCCAGGCAAAAGAACATCACTTTAAAAACTACTCAGTCTTGCTGGCTCAAATCTGGTTTTGATTCTCAAAATGTCAATTTTAAAAGCAAGACATCTTATTTTCTATACAAAGTCACATAGTGTTCAGTCCTCATTCATACCAATGCAGAGTGTGGAGGGCTTATTTTTGTTTCCTTTAACTATTAGAAAGCAAGTTTTCTTGAACTCTTCAAGGAAAATAAAAAAGCCCTATTTCCATGACATCTATCCATGCCACTATAATCACAAAATTAGCTGGCTCTTTTAATTTTCATGTTTACTGCATTAAGAACTTAATTAATTGCAGTCTGACTCCCCTATGGGAACAGTGAAGTATTATTGCAATCTAAAATAATGAATTTGCTTTGAATTAACAATAAGCTGGATTCAGGTCCACACAGTGCAAACCATGGGGAGGAGCCACCAGGGAGCAGGTGGCAGTGTCACTGTCACCTGCAAGAGGTGGCAGCTGCCTCCAAGCCTTCCTTCCCCCAATTCCTCAGGGATTCTTACCCCCATTTTGAGGCTGGGAGTAGACACCATGCATCCTTCCTGCCTGAGCAGTGGTTGGAAAATCCCTCGCCTGTAATACAAGGACTGGAGAAGTAATCCAGCAGCACCAATGCCAGCAGAAAAGGAGGGCTGGGGGCAGTGTGTGTGTGTATGCAAAAATTAACATTGTGCTACTTGGCTCTGCATTTCTCAAGGATAAAATCCCACACTTGCTTACTGATTGAAGTTTCTCTTGGCTTTTTTTGCAAAAGCAGCACCACCACACACTGGTGGCTGGGGTTGTACTGAGGCAGCATAGCAGCTGTGCACAGTGCTCAGCGTGCTGACAAACACAGTGGGGAGAAAATGTGTCCAAGGGGCAGCATCTTCCCTGCGGGGGGATTTTTGTTCAGGGATTTTTCCTTCGGAATCCAGTAAATCATTTTCAAAGCCAGCCTGAATTCTCATCTCTAAACCAGTTCCCCCTCCTCATCTCATCCTGGTGCAGAGCAAAAGAGAACCCTCAGTGCTCATAAAGGTTGCATTAACCTTGAAAGAAGAGCCCACTAAAAGATTTGAATCTACCATGGTGGGCTGACATTGGCTGGCTCTCAGGAGCCCACCAATATTCCCTGTAACTCTGCCTTTTCAAGTGAAGGGGGAAAATGAAGTGACAAAATGGTCATGGGTTGAGTTAAGGACAGGGAAAGATTACTCACAAATTGCCATCATGGTCAAAACAGACTCAGCTTAGGGGAATTAATTAAATTTATTGCAAATCAAACAGATTAGTAAAATGAGAAATAAGAACAAACCTAAAAACACCTTCCTTGTACTCTGCCCTTCCTTCAGCTTCACTCCAGATTTTCTCTACCTCCTCCCCACCCAGGTGGCACCAAGGGGATGGGAATGGGGCTGGCTGGTGCTCACTTCATCACACATTGCTTCTGCCACTCCCTTCTCATCACACTCTTACCCTGCTCCACCTAGGGGCTCATACTGTGGGAGACAAACTTCTCTAAGGTGAGTCCTTCTCCTGTGCCTCAGTTCTTCATGGACTGCTCCAGCGTGGATCCTTTTCACTGGGAACAAGCTGCTCCATCTCACTAAAATCAAAAACATCTGCTCATAATGTTTCCAGTTTCTGTGATATTTATCTGAAAGCTCATCCCAAGGATATCCAGAATAACAACCGTTCCTTTGTCAGATGCCTATTGGCAGGTTCTAGGTCCTCCAAATTTAGCCAACTGTAGACAACAGTTCATTTACCCAGAAAAATCCTCCCCCTGCCACCCAAAAAAAAAAAAAAAAAAAAAAAGGAAGTAAAACAAAGATCTAGTCCCTTACTTGGAGAGAGTAAAGCTGGAAAATGAAAGTTCATGTGATAATGGAAAGAAACAACCACTGCTACCAATTAAGCTAAGCATGTTAGCTAATGACCTGCCTCAAAATCTTTGAAATCCCACTCTGTCCTCATCCTATTTGTCTTCTTCTTATATTTCCTACATAGCCTGCAAATGATTAGGAAAAGCAGCAAGCTGTCAAGAGAAAATGGGCTCAGGATATCAAGAGGCCATAAAGGAAAGAAAAATGATTGAGGGTTCAAATTTCTGCTTTAGATATGATAATTCAAAATCTTCCACTAAATCAGGACAGTTACACCTTTTCCCTCGAAAAAGAAAAGCCCCTGACTCACAGGCTGATGGAACAGCTCAGGAGCAGACAGATGGTATTCTCTGCTGTTATAGTTAATGATAGGCTGTCAAGCCTAAAACCAGTAAACAGCTCCATCATTGAGGCCAGCAGGATTCCTTCTAAACCTCTGGATGCAAAGCAAAGTGTGTCAGGACAAGTGCCCTGCTTCCTTTCACTGGGCTATTCCCTGTTGGGGTAACCCCCCTTTCCTCATGATTCACATGCAGAAAAGATGTGACCCTTTCACCATTTCATTCCTGCCAAGCTTTTCTGGAGCAAAGGACGCAAAGAAGATTATCATTCCAGATCAGGAAAATTGCCTGGCTTTACCTCCACGACTCAGAAAGCCCTTAAGGCACAGATTAGTGGCATGGGTCAAGGCAGAGCAGTTGGTGTATTTTGGTGTCCACACAGGCCCACAAGGGAGTGCACATCTCTCATTTTTGCATTGGTTGTGGCCAACATCATGAGACCTGCATTTGTGGGTTTTTGGTCAGGTGAAGATGAAAGCCAAAAATCTTCCAACAAGTGCCAAACAGGAAAAAGAAGTGCTGCCATAGGGTATCTCCTTCCCACTGAGGGACACAACCAGGAGCCTCTGTGGAGTCTTTGCCATGTTCAGGTCTTCATGCACAGTGCAATAACCTTAGTATTCTTTTTCCTTGTATCCTGGCAATTGCAGATATATTCCCTAATCTTTACCTGCATAACCTGTCCATGTTTACAATCCTCCAGCTCTGAGCTGCATCACAGAGCTGGAAAACATCTTTCTGAAAGCATCATGGAGGATTGAGCCATGATGAAATCTGTAAAACCAGTAAATCACAGTAATCCAGCCCAGGCAGGGTTAACAGGACAGAGAAACACTGCTGTAGATTAAAAGCTCTTCAGAACAGAATATTTCTCTTTCATCAGGGGTGTAAAAAAAAAGCTTATCCTGGAGGTGCTGTGACACTGTTTTAGAAATTCAAGTACAGACACAGAATTAAAGTTCAAGGGAAGTTAGCGGTAAGAAGCGAGGAAGGAAGTCAAGGAGAAGGGAAGTTAGGAGAAGTGAAGAGGAAAGGAAGAGGAAGAAAAGGAAGAAGAAGGCAAGTTAAGGGAAGTGAGAAGAAGGGAGAAGAATAAGGAGGAAGGGAAGGGAAGGAAGTTCAGGAAGGAAGAGGAAGTTTAAGGAAGGAAGTCGGGAAGGGAAGAGGGAAGTTAAGGAAGAGGTTCAGGAAGGAAGTTAGAGGAAGTCGGAAGTTTCAGGAAGTTCAGGAAGTTTCAGGAAGGATTTAAGGAAAGGAAGTTCAGGAAGTTAGAAGTTTCAGGAAGGAAGTTTCAGAAGGGAAGTTTCAGGAAGATTCAGGAAGGAAGTTCAGAAGAAGTTCAGGAAGTCCAGGAAGGAAGTTCAGGAAGTTTCAGGAAGTTCAGGAAGGAAGTTTCAGGAAAGTTTCAGGAAGTTCTCAGGGAAGGAAGTTCAGAAGTTTCAGGAAGTTCAAGGAAGGGAAGTTTCAGGAAGTTCAGGAAGAAGAAGTCAGGGAAGGAAGAATTCAGGAAGGAAGTTCAGGAAGGGGAAGTTTCAGGAAGGAAGTTCAGGAAGTTCAGGAAGTTTCAGGGAAGTCAGGGAAGTTTCAGGGAAGGGAAGGGAAGGAAGGAAGGGAAGGAAGGAAGGGAAGGAAGGAAGGAAGGAAGGGAAGGAAGGAAGGGAAGGGAAGGAAGGAAGGGAAGAGGAAGGGAAGAGGAAGGGAAGGAAGGAAGGGAAGAAGGAAGGAGGAAGGAAGGAAGTTTCAGGAAGAGGAAGTTTCAGGAAGGAAGTTTCAGGGAAGTTAGGAAGTTCAGGGAAGGGAAGGAAGTTTCAGGAAGTTTCAGGAAGTTTCAGGAAGGAAGGAAGTTTCAGGGAAGTTTCAGGAAGTTTCAGGAAGGAGGAAGTTTCAGGAAGGAGTTCAGGAGTCTGGAAGGAAGCGGAAGCAGGAAGGAATGGAAGGAAGGGGGAAGCTCCAGGGAAGGAAGCTCCAGGAAGGAAGCTCCAGGAAGGAAGCTCCAGGAAGCTCCAGGGAAGCTCCAGGAAGCGGAAGGGAAGGGAAGGAAGGGAAGGGAAGGAAGGAAGGAAGGAAGGGAAGGGAAGGGAAGGGAAGGGAAGGGAAGGGAAGGGATGGGGTCATTCTGCAGTTGCAATACACCAGCATCTATTTAGTAACAATGTATTACATCTTGTTATCTCGTATTGCTGGTTTTCATTCAGTAGCACCTTTTTGTGTGCCAGCTAAAGGAGTAGTGTCTTTTCCGGGCACCAATCCTCTCCTCATTCGGAGACCACTTTAATTATGAGGACACTCATCCTGAGTTGACCCCCCCATCAGTTCTTTGCTTCTTTACCATTTTCTTAGTGAGGAAAAGCAAACATGGAAATTCAACTTTGAAACATCTACAGGTTTGTTGGTTTTTTTCTGATTAATTCGAAATGTTTTTTTCTTCAATCTGTCAAATTATTTGGAGACTACATGAACAGGAACTTGAAGAGCGAAATTTCCTGAGATCCATGGGCTTGGTAGAAAACTTGAGTAAAACTAATTCGTCTCTCCAAAGAGTTTTTCCGAAATTTTATATTTCACAGGACAGAAAGGAAAATGAGTGAATCCGTGGAAGGAAAAAGCGCTGGCACTGGGACAGTGTGGGTGGGAAGGTATGCCAGACAGTGGTTCTCATGACAGATACAAGATCCAGCCCTGTGCTTTTGACCTGTCTTGATTCCAGAGAGAGGCAAGGAAAAATGCTTCAGGAAAGCCTCTCTTCCATTCAAGATTTCCTCCCACCACTTTTCCAGAGGTGGAACCTGATCCTGTCCTGTGCTCAGCTGGATCATTCACACAGATTGAAGTGGAAAGGATGGACAGACAGGACAGCTGTTAAACCCACCCAAGAAAAACTTGTGTAGTTCAGTAAGTGCCTTCTAGTTTTGGTCCTTCCGAAAATCAGATCCAAAGGATGCAAGGAGGAGGTTTTCAAAAGCCGTGAGTTTCGGCCCAGCTTTGGTCTCACTTAGGCCAGCAGGAATTTCACTCCTAAGTACCAATGAGAACAGAATAAAGTCCTGAGTGAGAAAATCCCACTTTTACAGAGCAGCACTGTCCCTTCCCTCCAGAGCAGAGCAGAGGCATGCTTCTGATGATCAGGAAAGGCCTACATTTAATGTCAGCCAAAGGGGGGGGAGTGTTAGAAACCTCACAGATGCCCTGGGATGTAACAATGAAACAGGAAGCTGAGGGGATGAAAAGATAAACGGGGCAAAGGCAGTGCTCACATGGACTCTGACAAAGCAAGGAGGAGAGAAATAGGGAGCAGGAAAGCTTGGGGAACAAAAGTATGGACTCTGCTGTTACTCAGGATAAAAAAACACTGTTTCAGTTTGTGATAACTGAGTGTGAAACTTCATGCCTTTTTTTTGTTTATTACAAGTGAATGTAGCTGTACAAATCTGAGAAACACAGACCTGGGTGCAGCAAATAAGGAAAAAGAAAATAAAACCCAAGAAGTACCCATTACCAAACCAAAAGGATGACATCAGTAAGATGAAATTGTACACACCCTGAAACAACAGTGCCACTGTCTGACTTCACCACTATTGTTGTAAGGTGCTCACAATCATCATCCTTTAGTTCATTACTCCAAGACTAACACTGAACAGTGATTTAAATAAATAAATTCTGGAGCAGAAAATGCATTGCTTGTCTCTTTCTTCTATATTTGTAGTGGTGAGTGGACCTCTAGTGGCAACAGCAAAAATCTCCAATCAAGTAGAAATAAATTTTGGTTAAGGGAGTATGGTGTAGGTAGAAATCATCTGAACAAAGTTCAGGATGAAGAACAGGTACCTTACCTTGGGTAGTCAGGGACAAGACTTTAACTTGTTTATAACAAGGCCATCATTATCTCTGTGTGCTGTTAACTGTGCAGTGGTCTTTGTTGGTTTTGCCAGAGCAAATAATTATTACTATTATTATAATCTATTTATTATTGGAATATATTACAATTTAGTAGTAGTAGTAGTAGTAGTAGTAGTAGTAGTAGTAGTAGTACTAGTAGTAGTAGTGAATTAGCTGTGAAAAACAATTTAAAAGTTCCTCTTCATAGCTGCAATTTATTTCAAAATATTTTTAAACTAAATCATGCATTAGATTGTTTTGGGGGGTTTTGTTTTTGTTTTTTCTTTGTTTGTTTGTTTGTTTAGTGGGGTTTTTTGGTTGTGTTTCTTTTCTGTTTTTGAGGGGTTTGGGGTTTTTGTTTTTTGGGCGTTTTGTTTGTTGGGTTTGTTTTTTTTTTCAGTTGCACTGAGATTAGCTTTTCTTCTTGAAGTCTCAATTTTTACCCATGAAATATGAAAGAGCCTGGAACAGTGCAGAAGATCAGTGAAGACTCAAATCATATTCATGACAGTGGGATAGTATTGCAGAGTTGCCCAGTTCAAAGATATTGTGTGCTTTACTAACCCAGATGAATGCAGTGGGGAAAGGTTGAGATCAAAATCTAAATTAAAACACTTTTTCCTCCAGCTAGTTTTCTTACTTATCATTGAAGTTACCCATGTAACTTCTCATTAGGAATGGGATTGGTCCATGAATTTATGGCACTTAGAAGATGTGCAGCTTGTGTGTCCTATCCAAAAGAGAACCAGAAATTTAATATCCTAAATCCTGTTAATTTTCAATAAATCATTCAATTCCTAAGAGGTTAAGTTAGATTTGAAAATGGCAGCAAGGCAACTGAGATTTTCTGGCCAAAGCTCCAACCATCAAAATTCACCATTTTCAAGAGTAGAAGAAACACAAGTGTTAAAAAACCACTGTTGCAGCAAGAGTTTGTGGGGACAAGGAAGGGAAGGAAGAATGAAAAGCAAATATAAAGAAAAGATGGAGAAAGATAACTTAATAGAAATATCAATACAACTATATATACACCTACACGTACTCTAAATAAAGGCGTCCATTTGTGCCAATTGAAGCATAGGCCAAGGTAATTGTCCATCACTAATATCACAGACTTAAGTTTTGCTTAAAAACTGTGTTTTGGGGTCAGGTTACAAACTGCCTCACACCTATTATCAATGAAAAAAACCTGTGTATGGGGCTTTTGATTTTTAGTACTTAGTAATGTCTTCACAAGTGGCTTGAACCTGTTCCCACACCCTGGTTGTTAATAGCACTGGAGCAGGATGAAACAAGCACTCAGATCCCCAAGGCTTTGCAGACAGCAGAACAGAAGGGTTTGAACCATTCCAGATATTCCTCCAGATTCCCTTCCCCAAGGCTCGTGTCTGGGTTTCTGGCAACTTCTTCTCTTTGACTAAAAATCTTTGATTGTCAGAGATTTCATTTCTGGTATTGACCTCAAAAACCAGGTCCCTACCTGAAATAAGGTTCCTTTGTGCTCCCAGAGAAGGATGGGCCCAGCTGAGTAAAATGAGATGCTGTGAGGGCTCCTGTTGCAGCCCATTTCTGCATAACACTGCTGTGCCTCCACAGCAGGATCTGAGTACCTCACACTTTCCTTCTTCCATTTCCACTGGAATGGAGCAAGGACAATTTTCCTTTTCTTTTTAAGTGAGAAACTTCTGGGCCAAAGAACCAAGCAACCTCATGGACAACACCCAGTGGTGGAGCAACAAGCTGAGGTGTTGGGTTTGTCCTTCTTCCCCAGTGCCATAATCCTGCCCATCACTCACCCCTGGTGGAGACAGGCACGTGTCACCTACCTGCAGTGCCACCACCTCCTCTTGCAGGAGGATTATACAACCACACACAGTTCTTCCAGGCAATGAGTGGCTTCTGGAACCATTATTTGCATACTTGAATTGCAGACATAGTCCTGCAGAATGTCCTTTCACAGGAATGGAGTTTTGGTGGTGGTACCTCTGTCTAAGCCTGACAAAGTGCCTGAGATGCATCTCTCTTGGCTTGGGAAGCAGCACTGAAAGTGAGCAAGCATCCATCTCTCCAAGTGCTATTGGTTCGCTTTATCTGGCTGTAGATATGAGGAATCAAGTCTACACTTTCATTTCAGGTTGTCTTTGCAGCTCACACGTGATGTCCTCCTTGCTGATGTCCTCTCCCAGGGAATATTCTGGAAGCAGAGAGAGCAGTACCAAAGAACTGCTCAACTCCAGCAACATTCTGGTCCTCTCTCAGGAGTGGCTTGACCCTTTTTTGGCCCTTTTTCACTGCTTACACAGCATGAAGGGGTGGGAGGGAAGCATGGCTTCCTGTGTGAGAGCTCCACATCTTCCTCATCTCTCCCACCTCACCAATGAAAGCACAAAACCTACTCAATCAGAGCAGCTTAAAATGTAACTTATTAGGAAATAAATGTTTTAGGACAAAAAGAGAGACCTTCAAGCCTAAGGATTTGTTAGACTCTAAAGAAGTTATTTTTCCCTCTATTTTTTGTTTGATAAGGGAACAAGAAAACAAATAAAAAGAAGGGGGGGGGGGAAAAAAGACTTGTAAAAATTGTCACATGGCCAGTAGAACTAAAATATGTGTAAAGATCTATTTTTCACGAAGTTTCAGGCTTATGTGTTTGGTTGATGTGGCCAGAAATGTGTTTTCTATCACCATCTGTTAAAACCGGGTGAGGTAGTAATTCCTTATCTCGGTGGCACACACCATCTGCTAATGGGCCATATTTAAGACGAGGTGGGGCAGTCACCTTTATCTTTTCCACAACCCATCCTCCCTCCAGGAAGATACCATCTGCTGCTGGACCATTAAGTCCCACTGTATGACTGATAAAATTACATCATCCCATTGGGAGATGCTCCAGCCAGGGGGAGGAGCCAAGCTTTTCCTACCTAGATAAAAATGGAGCTGTTGGACAGCAAGTTACCCTTCTTTCCACTGGATTCCAGAGGAAAAGCAGATCTTTCCACATCATCTCTGGACCTTCAGAGGAACACTGCATCCTTCTACAGGAGCACTGCTTCAACTGAACCACATCTGCCACTGCAGGGACTGTAGCCACCATTTAATGGGACTGCTACCAACACCCTGACTGATGGGGTATCAGGTTGTATTCTGACTCTGTCAGGGTTAAGATTGTTCTTTGTAATACTGCATTTCTATTTTCATTTTCCTAGTAAAGAATCGTTATTCCTAATTCCCCTATCTTCCTCTGAGAGCCCCTTAATTTCAAAATTATAATAATAATTTGGAGGCGGGAGGTTTGCATTCTCCATTTTAAAGAGAAGTTTCTGCCTTTATTGGCAGCTAATTAATCTGTAATATAGGTAAGACACTGCAAATTCCATTGTCTCCTGTCCTCTCCCTGTCTTTCACAACACAACTCATAGGAAGATACTAAAATACAAGCGGGAGAGATACAGATATAACAGCAGCAAAGTGATGTAGGAGGATAAGCCCCATTGAATGTCAATGGCAGCTCAGAAACCAAAGCCTTCTTCAGTTTGTTGGTTTTTGTTTTTTTTTTTAACTCCATTTAAATCTGCAGCTAGCTGGCTAAATGTGATTGGTAAAGCTTATGTGGCACTCGACACTTCAAGAATGCAGCTGTAACAAAATGAGACACTCCTCCTCTCCCTGAGTGTAATTTATTTTACTCACAAACATCCTTGTTGGAGTGGTGATGTGAGATACATCACTAGATGCATTCCAATACCCAAATTAGGCTTCTAGGGCTTGTCCATGTTCCATCCATGTTCTTCAGACATGTTATAAGGAAATTATCAAAGAGGTCACCAAAATCCTGGCAGAAAACAACCTCTTTTGTATCTCTTTACTGATAGAAGTTTGCTAAACCCTCTGGTGTGTTAATAAGATATTAAAGACCATGTTTGCACTGTGATAATTAAAATATCACCAGTGGGAATCTGACCCTGTGTGTACAAATCCTTGTACAACAATTAATGTAGTAGAGACATGTGCTCCTAAAAACAATTAAGATATAATTGGATGAGTTGATCCAGAAAACGTATGGTTTATTTATAAGGAGGTAGAGGTGGAAGAAGTAGCCACGTTCAACATGGCACAAATTAGAGCATAAGAAGAGACTACACTGTAGCACTCTAATTACCTAACTATTTAATGTCTATATTTAATTTAATTTTTATGACGGGAAAAAAACCACCTAATTATATTGTCTCACAGCCTCATTTTCACCTTCCAACTCCTTATGTGGTCAGATGATGCCACCCCCAAGTGGATGGCAAAACAACCCTTCATTTGTTATGTGCAAGGATGCTACCACTACATCCTTTCTCTTCACATGGCTTTGTTTGCATTTCTTGGTTTTTTTTTTTGTTTGTTTGTTTGTTTTTTTTTGTTTTTTTTTTTTGTTTGTTTGGTTTGGTTTGGGGTTTTTTAAATTATTTTTGTGGGATCAGGCTTTCCTGTCTATAAAATCAGTTAATACAAGTCAGAGCTCATCACATGGTGGCAGGGGCAGGGTTTGGCAGCACACAACAGCTGTTGGAGATCACACAAAAGATGCCTGGGGGTCACACTAGATTACACAGTAGGCCTTCCTTCCCTCTGCCTGGCCAAAAGTTGTCTTCAAAAAGCTGACAGGAGGAAGAGCCTGGGGATTAACCTGCTCTTCATGTGGAGAACACATTTCATCTCCTTTGCTCTGCTGTAGGCATCTCTCCTGCTTGGGGCTGGATTTACTAACTGCCTTCCTCACTGCCTGCTGTCTGTAAAGTGAGATGGCCATGAAATCCAGAGCTGGGCTACTATCTGTCTCATCTATGTCCATAATGTGGTTTTTTTTATTTATGAACTAGAAGGCAAAGCGTTTCCCTCTTCCCATCAGTTCCTGAGATTTAAAAAAACAAACAAACAAACAAACAAAAAACCACAACAAAACAAAAAAAACCCCGGAAAGCTCATAATGCTCACAAAACTCCACCATAAAGATGCAGTAAGAATAGGGTAAATAAGGTCTCCAAGAGGCCTGAAATAATTTGTTTGAGGACTGAATATAGCCTGGAGGAATGGGAAGGAGGTCCAATGAAAACTCCTGTAGTTCCAGTGCTGGGAGGTGACTGGCATGGTGCAGAGGCAGTGCTAAAACATGGTATAGAGTGAAAAGTACTGGTCTTAAAAACCTCCCAACTGTATTTGGACCTCTTGGAGTTAAGAACAGCCTTTTCTTTTGAGCCTGGGGAATATCTAAAATAAGGCAACACCATTGAGACTACAAGAAAACCAACAACCAAACAACACTCCAAATCCCACAGCAAACAATAAAGGTAGCAGTCTCTGAGAAGTACAGAATAAAATAAATGGGCCAGGAGACCTGGACCATTCAAAGGGCCTTTATTTGAGGTCAGCTTTGGGTAGCAAACATGGATCAGTGCACATACCACTGCTACTCCCACAAGGCAACACACAGAAATACAATTTCACCTGGGTCTGCACAGGCACACCTAACTCTTTCATGGTCACGAGACGCCAGAAAAACTGATGGAGCTTCTTATTAGGGGGAGGTCCTGGTGGTAGAGTGCTGTATAGGTAATAGCCAAAGCACAGAGCAGCTCCGGATGGTGACTTTCCCTTTTCCCAACTGGAGAACACTGTTTTCAGTCCTAGATGTTATTTGGGCTCGTTATTTCAGGGGGTTTAGGTCTGCAGGGTGTCCCAGCATTCTCTGCATCTTTCTTCATTTGCATGTACTCCACTGACGTCACTCCTCCTCCTCTGTCACAGGCGCCGTTTTAGGGAGGCAGCGAGGGCATTTAGCCGACGAAAAGGGGAACGGATATGGGATAAGACAATTGGGGGCTAAAGCAGGGTGAGGCCAAGATGTTAACATCAACAACTAACATTACAGACAACCGGGAACATTTATAAAAAAAAACATACAACTCTAACCGCTGTAAAACTTCTTCAGGGGATGTCCCCTGGGATTTTCATTCCTGTGAAACCACCTGCTCTGCCCGGGATCCCCAGTGCGGCGCCGGAGCCACGGGCAGTGCCCTGCCCCCCCACCCAGGGGAAGGGGGACGGCATCAGGGACGATAGCAGGAGCAGGAGTGGGGAGCGGGGCCGGGACAGGAACGGGGATGGGACTATCTTGCTGGGACAGGAGTCGGACAGGACCGGGGACGGGACAGGAACAAAACCCGCAGACAGTAGCTGTCCCGCGGGGGCAGGAGCGGGGAGCAGGGAAAACTTTCTCTGAAGGATTTTATTCATAACACAGGATGATCTGGAGAAATCACTTTGTCCATGGTGGGCAGAAAACACCTGGGTTCGAAGAAATCCCTTCCTGACATCGTCTCCTAGCAGTAAAATGAACTGGAACCATGATCCACACTGGTGGTGGGGTAGTGGCCTCCAGCTTGTGCCAGCAGTGCTCTGTGCTGGAAACCGCTGGAAAGAGGCAAAACTTCACTCAGACTCTGCTGGTTTTGGCCGTCTGGTGTCTGCTGACGCCTGACTGCTCTATCCAGAGGTATGGACAGTGCTGCATTTTCCTGCTGGCACGTCAGCTTATCCTTACTGAATCCCAGGCCGTTTTCCCCTCAGGGCAGTACATCCTCTCAGCCCTTAAGAAAGATTCGGATTGCTGCAAACACAACTTTAGATAGGGTTTATTTGTCCTTCTTGTATCTCTAGCCACTTCTTCCAGCTGCACTGGGTGTGACATAAGGAAGTTATGCAGAATTAGCCGTGTTGACATCAAACAGGTTCCCAAAAAACAACGCAGTGCAATTTTTCCAGCGTGGATTGCTGTAAAGGACAGAAATCTTGCCTACATGCTTTACCAGGGGGATGATTTACAAGCCCAGAGGAGACAAATTCAGCATACACCGAAGCTGGACTCTTGAAATACACCTGAATGCATGCAAAATGCACTTATTTAAGTCAGTACCCCCTTGGAAATCACTTAACTGCTTAAGGCGCTTAACTGCTGTTGCATGAGAAAAAAATTCTAAAGTGAAACATATACTTTGGAGCTGAATCAGCCACACAATTTAAGATTGGCAGGGCAAGCTGTATTTACAGCTTGGAGCATTTTGTTAAAAAGGTGAGATAAAACATAGGCACCACAGTCAAAGAAGTTCTGAACCTGAGTAAACTCATTTCAAGTTCTGAAAAAGTTGGAGCTTTCTTATATAACAATGCATCAGCTAAAAGAATCAGTAATAAATAGGTGTCTTAGCCCATATCTTTGGCTGGTAGAACATGCAGACACATCCATTATCTCCTTTTCTCTTTTTACATGAGCCCTTCCACCTCTGGCTGTTGCAACAAGAATGGATTCAAGAATCAGAGGAATTCACAGGAGCTGCTGGAAACACAGAGCCCTGCATTTTGCATATGAAATACCCGTGGTAACAGTGAGTCTTGGGCAGTCTGTGTAATTGCTGGTGAGTGTTGTAGGAAGTTTTGGACCACTGTCAAGTAGTAAAAAGAAAGTGAAGGAATATTACTTTAAGAAGTTTTGTCCCTTTTTAATGCCGAGGAGTGAGTCAGTGTAGTCTGGCAGCTGTGAAAGTCACATTCCTGGTTATATTGCTAGGCGAAGAAGAGATTCCTGATGTTGTTCCCGAGTTTGGTGAGACCTAAAACCAGCGTGAAACCTCTCCCATAAGCCAAAACCTCCAAACCGTTCCTCCTTTCCCTACTAATATATCTGATGTCTCAAATTCCATTTTCCTTCATGAGGCAAAAATGAGACTTCTTTGTGTGCTTTCTTTTAGGGATACATTGCTCCATGAAGCAGAGATTACCTGGGCATAATAAAAAGTCAATTTGCAACAATATTCAGATAAAGGCTGTGTTCAACATTTTTTATTCAATATTTTTATTGATTCGAGAGACCTGAAAGTCTGCTCATTAGTTTGTAGATTGCAAGTGAGAGCTTTGAAAAACTGTCTGAGGAATTCAATCTGATCTCGAGTAGGAAATTAACCTGGGAAAAGGATTAAGAAAGCAAATTAACTATCTCAAAGAAAAAAAAATAAAGACAATCTGGAAGGAATTATCAGTTGTATAAATACAGCATAAAAATACCTGGTGGTTATAGCTGGTCACGAATTACATGCAAACCAAGAGCGATACAGACAATTTATGTCTGGATGCAGGAATCTAACATATCTGAAATAATCTCTCTGCTTCTTCACACATAGGTTTTGCATTGTAATTTACCTATTTGGTTGTTTTGTGGGCATTGGATTCCAAGAAAAATGAGGCTCCATCGCAGAAAATGCGGAGGAGAGTGACAGTGATGTTGAGAGACTGAAAATCGTGACCTGCCAAGACTGAAAATCCTTGGTGGTTTTTCAGCTCAGAAGACAGCAAAGGGAGCTGAGAGATGTCCTCAGCTGTTCCTCAGCAGTTCTGAGGAAGAATGGAATAAGCTGCCCTCCATTTGCATTGCAGATGGGAAGCAAAATTATGCTGTCAATTGCAGGAAAAGGTCATTAGCTCCAGCTTCAGGAAACAAAACATCCAATCAGCAGGAACAGCTGAGCCCCAGGGCATCGATATCACACCTCCACCACTGGAGGGACTGAAGAAGAGATTAGACAAACATCCATTTTGAGTAACTCAAACCAGCCTTGGGGCATGGCCATGGAGCAAACATCTCTTCCAGGCCTGTTCTCTGGTTTCCTGTTTGCCAATTGACTTTTTAAATAAAGCACCTCCATCAGAGGATTATTATACTCTTCTGTTGTGTTAATGGGTTGGTGATACTCAAATTCACTTCCTCCATTTTCCTCAGGCTCCTTTGTGGATTTTACATTGCAAAGAGCTCCAGAGCAGGGTGTCCTGGCTGTCTAAACTTTGTGAGCACATCCCTTGTTTGTCCTTGAGTTACCACAGCTCAGCTGGAACCAGATGTCTCCAAGTCCAAGTGAGTCCTGCATTTTGGCCACAATAATCCCCTACAACATTAGAGGCTGAGGACTGTGTGGCTGGACAGTGCACAGGCAGAAAGGGACCTGGAGGTGCTGGTCGACAGCAGCTGAACATGAGCCAGCAGTGTGCCCTGGTGGCCATGAGGGCCAATGGCCCCTGGCCTGTATCAGGAATGGTGTGGCCAGCAGGAGCAGGGAGGTCATTCTTTCCCTTTATTCAGCACTGGTGAGGCCACACCTTGAGTGCTGTGTCCAGTTCTGTCCCCTCAGTTCAGGGAGGACGTTGAGGCGCTTGAGTGTGTCCAGAGGAGGCAACGAGGCTGGTGAGGGGCTTGGAACCTAAACTTTGTGAGGAACGGCTGAGGGAGCTGGGGCTGTTCAGCCTGGAGAAAAGGAGACTCAGGGGTGACCTTATCACTCTCTACAACTTCCTGAAAGGTGTTTGTGGTCAGGTGGGGGTTGGTCTCTTTCTCCAGGCACCAAGTGACAGAATGAGAGAACACAGTCTCAAGCTGTGTCAGGGGACATACAGGTTAGATATTAGGAAAAAGTTTTTTACAGAAAGAATAATGAAGTATTGGAATGCTTTTCCTGGGGAGGTGGTGGAATCACCATCCCTGAATGTGTTTAGAAAAAGACTGGATGTGGCACTTGGTGCCAAGGTTTACTTGAGCTGCTAGGGCATAGGTGGGACTTGATGATCTTGAAGGTCTATTCCCACCTTGTGATTCTGTGATTCTGCCATTCTGTGATTCCAGCCTTGGCTGGTCATGGGCTTGAGACCCAACCATCCTCTCCAACTCTTACTGGTAGAGAACCTGGAGACCTTGGGGAAAATACACTTTTGGAAAGATCACACTCCTCTCAACCCTTTGGTGTTGAAGGTCTACATGGAAGTAGAATGCATAATTAGACTTACATTAATTTCCAATTAATGAGCCCTTATCCCCCTCACTAAATACCCTCACATAATTCAACTCCTACTCCCAGTTCCTGTGAATTTAGTAAATGCAAGTGCCCAAATCAGAAATCAGAGATTTGCTTGCCAATTGCAGGGAAATGAGTGTGAAATCAACAGTTTGAAGCCTTGTGGTTTGTTCGCCTGCAATGGATTGTTTCCTCTGTGCTGGGTGTTAGATGCAAGACCACAAAAGCCAATTCAGATAAGAAGGAACTTTGCAGCAGTTGTGATAAAAGGATCCAGAAACCAGGGCTGGGGAGACAAGAACAGAGTCTGAAGAAGGAGGGGGCAGGGGGAATTAACTGGTTTACACACACAAAACAAAATAGCACACTAACAGTGAAACCCACAAAACCCTATGTCTTATCCCAAAGCTAGTAATTCTTTTTCCTGCTCTTTGAGCAGCAGGAGGGGGCACAGACACATTATATGGAAGGATGGCAAACTATCACCCTGTCCAAAGACACTGCTGTTAACAGAATGACAGCTGTCTACTTCACTAGCAGTATTGTTTTTAAGGACTTTATTGGAATTGTTGGGTAGGAAAACTTCTGTTCCATCCATTGGTCTGGGTGGATAAGGGCCCACATCCTCAATTGCTGTCCAAGACCATGATTGTCCACACAGATATGCTTCCCCAAAACAAAGCTTAGCTGCCTGCCAGCAAAGTTACTTCATTCTAATTTTGGACTGGAGATAGGAGAAACATTCCCAACAATGTTGCTGTGGCACTTGGATCAAAATCAATGTAATCAGGGGGAGTGGAACACGGAATTAAACAAGTTTTTTTCCCCTGGCATTCTTTCTTTCTCCTTATCTCTCTGACTCACAGCCTGAAAAAGCTGCAGTTAGAATATCTTTGGGTTTGGTATGGTTTGGGATTTTTTAAGAAAAAGATAGGTGGGGAATAAAAAACTCCAAACCACCAGCCTGGAAAGCACAGCACACCTTCTGCTTTGGGATTTTCTTCAAGAAAAAAAAAAAAAAGTTTGCAGGAAACCACCTTACTCCGTTCAGAAAAGCAGACAGCAACTCCTGCTTTCCCATCAACTACAGCATTTCTCATGGCTAAAGCAGCTACCAAGGACGACCCCAAAATTGTTACTTTTTTCCCTGAGGATTTCAAGGCTTTGAGGTTCTCCTTACACCACTTTTGGTACAATCGCTATTACTTCACTTCTCTGGCAGTAGTGCACCTAGCAACCTTAATCGTTTTGGCAGATGTTGTGCAAACATATAGGTCCGTTTTGCACTGTTCTGCATGTCAGACCCTGAGCTCTCCTGTTATTGTTGGGACTTATTTGCATAGCTGGTAAGTGACACTGTGCTACCTGCCTTTCAACACTGGTCTCAGCCAGATCTCACAGAGAGCTTCTCTAAGTGTAAGCAAGCCAAGACTTGGTGGAATCCTTCTCTTCAGTCATATGCCCTGAGAGAATGTTGTTTGGTTTTTTTTCCCCCTTGCCTCTGGGCTGCCTCTTTTCAAAACTGGAGGCACCAAGGCAGATAGATGAGGGGAGCTCAGTTCTTTCTGATCCCGTCAGCTTGTCGTTTATATTCCCCTCACTTTTAGAAACCCTTCTCAGGGCTTTGTTTGCTTTTCAACTGCTGCCAAACATTGTCCAGATGGTCTTAATGTCACATCACTGTAGGTCTTTTATTTTCTAGCCCTGTTTTGTCCTTCCTTCCAAGCCAATGTCTCTAAGACTATTTTTGGTCCCTTACTTCATTTCCCCTCCCTTCTGTCCATCAAGCTGGGTGAGTCACACTCATCTGTCCAGGATACCTCATCTATTACCCCAATTGTTCTGGACTGAAAGGAGGAGAAGAACAGTCATCTCCAGATGACTTGTTTATGTCACCCCAGAACAACTTACCAAGGGTTTAGGTACTTAATACCAAGCAGTTCCTCCACACACACACAAAAGGCTGCCCTAGCAGCACTGACTGAACCTTCAGGAATGTGCTTTGGAGAGAGAGCATCCTGCCAGGAGCCTGCAGTTATCACATGCCAGTGTGTTTTTTAACAATACTAGGAGATCCAATTCTCACCTATACAGGCATGCAGGAGGAACTCCTGTGTGCCAGTAGAGATGTCCAAGCACAAACATTGGACTGAGATTCAGCTCCTCGAGCAGGGAGGGTGAAGAAAGATGCACACAACCCTTATGTCTTAAATTCAGACAAATGGATGATTCTCCTCAGCATTTTCCTCACCAATATAATATTAGAAACCTTCATTTCCCTCCAGAGTTTTTCCCTTGTATTGTAAGTAACTATCTGCCCTGAGTTTAACTCAATCACAATGAATCTTTCTCCATTCCTTCAGTCTCACTGTCAGGGAAGAGAGCTTTTCTGACTTCTGCCACTTCCTCCCACATTCTGAGGACATTTTTCCAAGGCTATTGGTTTCATCACTGTCCTTAGTTTTGATGCTCTCCCTCCTGCTTAGTTTTAAAATTGAATCCTGGCCAAACATCACATTCCTACAGAACAGACAGCTCTTTCTCTGTAATGTAACCATCAGTATCAGCAAACATGAAGGGAAAAAAAAATATCTAAGCCTCAAGGAACTGATACTCTTGCATTTCAGAGCCAGAATAGAGAAGACATTTGGGTTTTGGAAACAAGGCTATACAGGGTGACAGTATAAAGCTGTAGACCCCTTTGCAACCTTCAGATTAACATTTTTGTTTGTGAAAGAAGTGTGAAATATTTCTGATTTTAAAAAGAAGGGGGAAAAAAAGCCAAACCTCACCTGTGTCATTACAAGCTAAAACAATTAAGGGAGATGAAAACTTCATAAATAAAGAACTTGACTGACAGCATCCCAGGAGTCCCCATCTTATCATCAGACTTTGTGAGACACAGAGCCAAATTCTCACATTGTTTAGCTACAGTGCAGGTAAAATCCCTTCTAATGTGTCTTGAGTTGCAATAGAGGATGTGACCAGAAATGTGTATTCTATCACCATCTGTTGAAGTCAGGTGGAGCAGTGATCCTTATCTCTGTGGCACACACCATCTGCTAAGGGGCCATCTTTAAAACCAGGTGGGGCAATCACCTTTATCTTTTCCACAACCCATCCTCCCTCCAGGAAGATACCATCTGCTGCTGGACCATTAAGTCCCATTGTATGACTGATAAAATTACATCATCCCATTGAGAGATGCTCCACCCAGGGGGAGAAGCCAAGCTTTTCCTACCTAGATAAAAATGGAGCTGTTGGACAGCAAGTTACCCTTCTTTCCACTGGATTCCAGAGGAAAAGCAGATCTTTCCACATCATCTCTGGACCTTCAGAGGAACACTGCATCCTTCTACAGGAGCACTGCTTCAATTGAACCACATCTGCCACTGCAGAAGGACTGCAGCCACCATTTAATGGGACTGCTACCAACACCCTGACTGACAGGGTGTCAAGTTGTGTTCTGACTCTGTCAGTGTTTTGGGATTGTTCTTTGTAATTCTGTATTTCTATTTTCATTTTCCTAGTAAAGAATTGTTATTCCTAATTCCCATATCTTTCCCTGCGAGTCGCTTAATTTCAAAATTATAATAATTAGGAGGGAGGGGGTTTACATTCTCCATTTCAAAGGGAAGCTTCTGCCTTTATTGGCAGACACCTGTCCTTCAAACCAGGACATAATGCCGGAGAAATAACTCTGGAACCACACACTGGCAGTTTCTAGGAGGTGACCTTTTTGTTTTCTCTTCCATTCAGTTCCAGGGTTATGAAAACATTGCAGAACTTTCTGTGGGGGACCTTTGTGTGCTTACCAACCTGTCCAGCAAAACGTGCTCCAGCCAGCAAGGTGACAAGGTAGCAAGCTGCTGAGGGTCATAAGGTCTGCAAAGAAATTAATTTTGGAAAGGAAGAAAATTTTCTTTTTCCATGGGAAAGAAAAAGAAAAGAAAAAGAAGAAGAAAAAGAAGAAGAAAAAGAAAAAGAAAAAGAAAAAGAAAAAGAAAAAGAAAAAGAAAAAGAAAAAGAAAAAGAAAAAGAAAAAGAAAAAGAAGAGAAAAAAAAAAAAAAAAAGAAAAAAAATCTAGTTCACAGAAACTCTGGGTCAACCTCATTTTTTTGCTAAAAGCACACAATTCCAAAAAGTCAAAAGCACCCACAATCATTTAACACCTCTGTGAAATCAGGGCAAATATTGGGCTATTCTTATTTTCCAGAGTAATATAATACAGCAAGTTCAAACCAAAAGATCCTTCCCAGCCTGCCTAGTAATCTCCTGAGAGCCATAGCATACATCCTAACACAATGCTATCAGTTGGATGATGGGATTAAACAACACCCAGGTTAAAGCAATGCAATCCAGAGAACAATGATTTCAAACTCAGCAGTCCGGCAAAGGGAATGTTCCTCCCTTTTTCTTGTGCCCCCAGGAATATTCTTCCATGCTGGGAAAGTGAGAGTGAAACTCTCAAAAGTCACCTGCCTGCCCACCAACAGGAAGATCCAGGTGGGATGTAACAGCAATGGTGTCAGGAGCCATTCAAGATCATGTTTAAAGCAGAGATGTATTTTACAAGATTTTAATGAAAGGAAATGCAAATTTTTTTTTTTTTTTTTTTAAATAAATGTGTCCAAGCCCACCTCCCAGGTTATAACGATAGAGGCTTCAGACTGCAGAAACCAAAATACTAAGGCACAAAAAACTGGATTTGAAGTTTTCACTCCCTCAGTATGCACAGCTTGCATTTGTAGAAGGCAGAGTCAATGATCCTGAAAATTTTAGTAAAATCCTTAAACTCTGGGAATTGTACTGGGCTTTACTGTTGGGAACCTGGTTCAGTGTCCTGGATCCTGGTTGGATTCTGTGGCAAGGTTGCAGATTAGCCTATCCTGAGCAAGGATCAATATCAGTGCAACTGAGGAAAGGCACTTACAGATGAGAGAGAGTAGAGAAACAACAGAAATTTTGGCCAACAGGTCAGCGAGTGATCTTAGGGCAGCAGCAGCAATCTGCAAGATTTTGTGTGCTTGGGTTGGTAGAAAAAAAAATATTTTTAGGGTGTTATGCACACACTGAATAGGCAAAGCAGCAAAGCATGGCCTAAACAGACAAATCTGGTGAGAAACTCAAATCAGAAATTCCTATGAACAGCTTCCCCCCACCTCCACACCCCCATTATTATGGTTGTTGCTGTAATTATTTTGGTGGTTGTTATTATTTCACCAGTTCTGATGTTTACATTTAATTTCCATCTGCCAGACAGCTGCTGCAGAGCAGGGATCCTCTGTGTATGCACAGCTACTTTGGTGACTCGAGTAATTACAGAAGTACTTCATAGCTTTTCCCTTCCCCACCATGGAGATGACATCCCTGAGACAGCAGGGTATGGGCTTGGTCTGTGACTGTGGATCATCACTAAATTGTTTCCTGAGCTCCTGTCAACACCCTGTAAAGATTAATGTGAGCAGAATGAAAAGCAGACCCTTCCACTCCTGCTGCTCACAAAGGAGAATGAGCACACCCCACGTGTTCTCAGCACTTGAGGCAGAGCTGGGGAGCCTGGCAGGTGAGGAAGAAGGGGCAGATCATGGCACACTGAGGCACAGAGGGTGGGAAGGTCAAACTGACCCTGCCCTTCTCCAGACACTTCTGCAAGCAGAGCTGAGCTCAGTCAGAAACAGCTCTTTGTAAAGAAATACATATTTTTTCCTGCCACACCACCTAGAAGGATTGTCCTTGTATTGTCCTCACATATGCTGAGTCCTTGGGTCAAGCGGCACTCAACCCCAGGAGGCAAAGCTGGGGCACAGGTGAACCCACACTGCTCATCCTGCTCCACACACAGACTCTCAGCCCTGCCAGGAAAGGCCACTCAGCTTAGCAGCAGCTCCAGTGGTCAGCCACACTTTTGAAATTATGTATGCACTGAGCTCCTGGAGGTTCCTCAGGTTTTGTGGTTTTTTTTTTTTTTGCTCTCTAGACAGCAGCAGCAATAACTCTCAGAGCTTCACAAATTTATGAGGCACAGCTCATGTCACTGCAACCATGGTAAGAAACATTAAGGGGCTAGATCCAGATAGCTATTTATAGAGGAGTACCTTCCAAATTACTGAAAATGCTCCAGGCTGTTTTGTCACTGCAACCAAAGGATGGGATTTCAAAGAACCTGGTCGTGTAAATCTGCATTTCTGAATACCAAACAGGGCAGGGAAGAGCAGTGGCCAGAGCCTCTGGTTAGATTTTGGGGGGGCACGAAGGGAGGTAAATCCATTAGTCAGTGCCTTCACTGGTGGTGATCTGTGCCAGTGGAAGAGCTGCTGTCTTGGGGGAAACTTCACAGGCATTCCAGTTAATCCAGAAATTTCTCTTGCAGTGACACTGCAAGATATGCAAGATACCTCTGGGTGCATGTGTCAAACTAGTGAGATTTCCTTTTTTTTTTTCCCCTCTGCAACTGGGTGGGAATAACTTCATCCATGCTCCTTATGGATTGTGTGACAGGTACCCAAACACCAGGTCTTCACCCACCTTCTAGTTCCATGCTCTGGTGTTCCCATCTTTCCATGTTCATGGTCCCCACTAAGCCTGTCCTTGCAGGACCCCCACCCTTCCCACTTCTCCATGTCCAGTGCATCCAAATAACTTTGTGTCCTGCACCATCCCCCAGCATCTTTGCTGTCACTGCCATAGACCAGGAAATACTTAGCATGTGACCTTCCATTGTGCTATTTTTTCTCTTTGTGAAAAATATTTTTAATAGTACTCAGGATCTTACTGTATTTATTCAATCTTTCTGAAGGTAGTTTGACAGTGTTCATAATCTTCTTTTTCTGCTGCTGCATGAAGTGATAGAGGAAACAAGGGTTGACCAGTGTGGGTGAGGAAGGAGAGCTGACAAAACTTCTGGGGTTTTGGTTTTGGTGGGTTGGTTTGTTTGTTTGTTGTTTTTTCAGTCCTCTTGACATAGTGGAACAAGCCACAGATGTGCAGTTGGGCAAAATAGGTGTTTTTGTAAGAAAAGGAGCATTTACAGCTCTGGGCATCGTGTGAGCCTCAACCTTTTCTAAAGTAAGGTTTAGGAAAACTTGTAACAAGCCTTTGTGTAACAAGAAAGAATATTGAACCAGTGCAAGTCCACTGACAATTGAAAACTCTTTTTTTGTTGTGGTTACGTCTCTGGAAAGGCACAGAGAGGGGAAAATACTCCAGCTTTCAGGCAGCAGCTGGTGGTAGGATACAAAAGGGAAACAAGACAGCCACTGTGGGATGCTTGCAAGTCTAAAGGCATGATCCAATCCTCTGGCACAGGGGTATTTTTCATCAGGATAGTGCAAAGTGCATGCCCTGTTTTAGGATCCACAGTTAGCAAGACTCTGTGGTATGCCTCCTGGGCTTCAGAAGGTGAGAAACAGAGCCTGGTGAGGTCATGAAAAAACACCAGGGAAGCGCTATCTGACATGCTCTGCCTTTCCTCAGCCTGTGCTCTTTCTGTAAGCTTGATCTCATCCTTTTCTCCAGTGTCCAGCTTGGATCCAGGGATGGTAACTGAAGCTTCTCATCTCAGTTGCCTGCCTCTTTACCAAGCTTCAGAGAAGCTGCCAGCAAAGGCATTGACTCCCTGAGACTTCTGCAGCTTGGCTGAGATGCCGCCAATCTTTAAAGCTCCCTTCCCTCTGCACCTCTGCTCCAGGTCCACAGGGATGAGATAACTAAGCTTTAATCCCTCATGGGACACCCCAGCCTTCAGCACTAGGTTTAAGAGAAATTGGAGAGCATGGATTCCTGAGACTCAGTGTCTGTTTAATTAAGTGGCCAGGCGATGGAATACCAGATGTCCTCTGGGCTAGTAGGGGTGGGTTTGTGGGACTTGGTGGAACAGGAATGCTGCTGTTCCAATCAAAACTAAAGCCTTCTGTCTCAATAGCAGCACATTGTCCCCAAACAAAGGCTGTCAGGACTTAGAGCTAGGGGCACCCACTGCTTTGATTTGCGAGGAGATTCCAGCCCTGGTAATGCTCCTGCACGGCAGGTTTTGTATCCATGGAATCAGCACCTCCCAGCAGAAAACCTCGCCTGCGGAAAGCTTCCAGCCATCATTGCTTTGGAAACAGTGCTCACGGCAAATCACACTGCCACATCAAGACTGAATCATACCTCAGATGCAGATAGAAGCCTACAGGTTTTCCAGAACAAGCTTTTTTAAACCACACCTTTAATTTTAAAAAATCCTTTTGCCACTCTCAGGGCACTTTTTTCCGCTTCCCAGGGCAATGAGCATTGTTAGAAATGTTTACATTGCTGCTCTCTGCCAAATTAGCATTATCACTGTCATCACCGCAGGAGCTTCAAGGTGATGCTAGCTACTCACAGGCTGCAATTTCAGAAGCACTAAAAGCAAACAGGATACATCGCTACATTTAACTATCAGTCTGCTTCAACAAGCAAGAATCCTAAATTCTAAACTTTGTGAAAAAGCCAGAATATCAGATGCCTCCAAGTTTCATGGAAGCAACTTGCTTTGAACATATATTTTGTTGTTCTTTGCTCTTTCAGGCACCTTTCCACAGCCACTGCTGTATCAGAAGGTAGGTAGTGAGAACTAAAAATCATCTAAAATATCGGTTCACATTGTGACCCATGTTTACATGGAATATTTTTTGCCCACCTTGAACTTCCTGTGGAATTCACCTTCCCCACACTCCTGCTCCCTGTACTAGCAGGGCAGCATTGGCACAGCTGGCTGAAACGGGAGTCATTCCATGGTGTAGAAAACTGAGGACGATTCTTCCAAACCTTGTCCCCAAGCCTGACCTTTAAGACTGTTTTCCCTCTCCCAGCTGAGTGTGCCAAGTCTCAATGGGAAATATGCAACAGCGCTGGAGGAGGAAAGTAACTGGGAGACATGTAAGTAACTGAGACAATGCAGAACTGCCAGGTCTGTGACAGCTTCTGAAGGCAAATCTATGGCCTGACATTATGCACATCCAGGTAAATTATCACTTTGATATGTATTTTCTCATGGGCACAAGAACTAGCACAAACATACAAAGGAATTGTCATTATTATCACATTGTGAAGGAAATATTGGAAACTCCATTTCACCCAGTGGCTGTTTTCTGGAAGGGGGAGAAGATTGGTGGTGTCCCTCCCAAACACCCTGAAGTGGGTTAAATAAAAGCCTGCCAGAACATATTTTAAATAAGCTTTCCCAAACTTTTCCGAAAGCTCTCAACAACAATAACAACAACACTGTAAACAAAGTGTTCCATGCTGAACAGCTTAATAAAGAATAGAAGTGAAAAGAGACAGAATCAGAAAATCATTGGAGTATCAAGGCTGTCCCTGTATCTGTGGGGACAACTCCTCACACCTTGTAGCTTTGAGAAAACCTCTGGCTCAAACCTTGAGCTTTGTCTGGCAGGTTCCTGGCTGATCTCAGCCCCTTATGCCCTGTTAGGTCTCCATTACCCTGTAGGATAAATCACTTTTCCTGCTTTTTTGTGCTGAGTGAGTCCCTGCAGGTCCCTGTATCCCTGGTGAAATGCACAGTGCTGCCTGAGGCACTGAGCTCCCCCATGCTGGTGAAAACCAAATCCTGCAGCCTGCTTGGAAAACTTTGGCCAAGCTTTGTCAGTGAGATAGGATGAAATATACCGTCTTGTGGTGGAAATATTAATTAGTTACTGTTTCTGAAGGGTATTAGATGTTATGGTGTCTCTGTCTCTTCTTATCTGCAATATGGACTTTCTGGCCCTTCTCTCTACACCAACCAATATTTTACATAAACCTGGAGTGCAGAGTCTGCGCTGGCACACTACAGGATGAGCCAAGTGACTATCATTCAAATATTTATTTCATAAGAAGTAAGAACATTTTGTACTTTTCTCCAGAACTCTTTCAAAATCAGCTCATTTCTTCTTGTTGGAAGAGAGCCCATTGTTCATTTGACACTAAAGATAAAGCTTTGCGGTTTTCTTTTAAGTCAGCATTTGGAGGGTGGACAGCAGAGAGGGAGTTAAGCTTTATTATGCTGCCTTGTTCAAAGGATACGACATTATGCAAAAGGAATGAAGTGGAACAAAAAAATTTGCTTTCTTTTCCACATGCTCTCTCTCACTGGCACACAGTTTTCAAATGATATTCCTCCTTTGCTTTGTCTGGTAGACTGGATTTCAGATGACCGTGTCAATTAAATGGCAAGAGTACCTTGCTGCCTCAGGAAGCAGTTTCCTCCTGTCCACAACATTTCTAAATTAACGGGGCAGAAGGGTGGTGCTCTTTGTCTGGTTTTAAATCTCCTTAAATAAGCATTTGAACAGCTTAGTGCCGGATTCTGCAGCCTGGAATGAGCAGTATTCCCCCAGAGTAAAGGCAGGCAGTGTTGTACCCACAGAGGGGCAGGAGGGGCACAGAGGCACAAAGAGATCTGCCTGAGGTGACACCGAGTGTAGGAGCGAGGACCAGGGCTCACAGCTTCCCTGGCTTCAGACTGGAGGCAAACAGAGAGGTATTGCGTGATCCACCAAGAGAAAAGAGGACAGATGGTTGTTTTCCTCTGTGGCTTTGCAGGATAAACCACGAAACACTGAGTGATGCCCCTCCTGATTTGTTTTTCTAACAACACGTCCCTATATCCCAGCTGCTCACAGAATGCTGTGCAGTGAAGTGCTGGAGCACAAATCTCATCAGGGGCTGGGAAAGGGGCTCAGGGGGGACCTTCTGGCTCTGCAAAACTCCCTGACAGGAGAGTGCTGCCAGGTGGGGATTGGGCTCTGCTCCCAGGGAACAGGGACAGGAGAAGAGGAAACAGCCTAAAGCTGTGCCAGAGGAGGTTTAATTTGGATATTAGGAAGAAGTTCTTCATTGAAAGGGCTATTAAGCATTGGAGCAGGCTGTCCAGGGAAGTGATGGAGTCACCATCCTTGGAGGGATTTAAAGGACATGTCGATGTGGCACCTTAGGACTCAGCAGCCCTGGGTTAATGGTTGGAGTTGATGATATCAAAGGGTTTTTTTCTGTCTAAACAGTTGTGTGATAGCCAACAAAGTGCTTCTCTGTGTTTTTGTCATCCTTGAAAGTGGAATCCCTCATGGCTGGATGCAACTTGCACAGAGAGGGGCTCTGGGCAGACTCCCACTGAAATCCAGAGCTGGGTGTGATTAACTTCCCTGCACCTCTGAGGAATAGTACCAGGAAATTGCTAACATTGTAAATTGTCACAAACATGCACTTACTGAAGCCCTTAAAGAGCAATTACTATATGTTAACTGAGCACCGATCAACTGTAAAAACAGCAGTTATGTGTGTTTAATAGGTATATAAAGGAGAAAATCTCACCACCCTGCAATTAGTTCTAAATCACATAAAAAGTGTAACTTGTACTCTTATTGCTTATTAATATGTAAGACATGCACAGCATGTTAAAACATTTAATTAGCACATACATAACAGGCTAAAAGTTAAGTGCCAAATTATCGCAAAAACACTGTTGAGCTCGTCCTTAGCCATGTGAAACCACCCCTCAGCATACAGGGTTTGTATTGTCCTGGGAATTAGGTGATTTCAGCTACTGTTCAGTGATTTTAGATGGGGAACAGTGATACACTGTCCATTTTCTCTGACTCCAGAATCTTCTCTCAACATAGGATATTCCTGAGAGCCATAAGGCAGGGGAGAGGCAGCAGGAAGAGAAGCTCCTGAGCAAGGTCTACAGCCCACACCTCCATGAGGCTGTGTTTAAAAATCTGTCCAGAAAATGAGGTGTGAACAGCAATTTACACTGTGCTGACCTCCACCAGGGGCTATCAGCACATCAGGACAGAGAAAAGCATCCTGCATGAAGGTCCTCATGATGGAAGAGGAGATCAGTGGTGGAGGACATCAGCAGGATGGTTTGTGACAGAGGCCAGGGGAAGGGGGAGCTAAAACTGGAGGGCTGGAGGCTCCCACCATCATCAGGAGAGAAGTGAGGGACTGGATATTATAGTGGGAGTCTGAAAAAGCAGGAAAAAAAGGGTTAGGGATGACAGACCAGGGGGTAAGGCTGCTGCTCGGACCTGCAGTGAGGATGGGCTCTCGCTAGGGATCCCAGAGGGAGGAAAATAATATCTGATATGTGCCCCTGGGAACATCACCCAATCACACAGTCTTGTTGACAGAAGGAAACCACAATGCAGAATTACCCTCTGCTTAGTCTAAGTCAGCTGCCAGCATGCACACATAACACATGAAAGGCAAAACTTGAACATGTTCCCAGAACATCTTCCTGAAAAAGCCATCTGCTGCTGCCCAAGCTAATGTTACCATCCTCCCCATCACAGGATAAACTCTGTTTTCCAAGTGAGATAGCATTTTCACCTCAGCTCTGAGCCTGCCAAGTGTAGCCTAGAGGGTTGCAGGGTTTTTTCTCTTCTTGCACAAGGAGTTGGTGATGATGGGGCACCTAAACAGCCCCCTGATTCCACGGGATAGGTCTGGAGGTGGTTGGTCAAACTGGAAGTCCAACAAGAGAGGGTCTTCTCCTGGCCCCAGACACACAGATGGGTGGTTGCTTCTCCCCAGAGTGGGTAGAAAAACCTCCCTTTCTTGAGAAGTGTTTTTTAACAGGCCCCAAGGGGGTGTGGAAATTTGTTCTCCCTCAGAAAAAGGGTATAATCTCACTAAATTTCCTTAAATTATTTGACAATATTTGATAGCATTTAACTCTTTACTCATCTAGATAGTAAATCCTAACATATGACACCCAGCAGATTCAAAGATTAAAAAAAAAAAAAAATTAAAATAAATGTTAAAAAATAAAGATAATAGTAAAACACTGTGTGCCTTCCATGCACAAAAGTATAACTTGGAAAAATATTTAAGTTAAATCCTTTCTACTTCTGAATGTTTTCAGGCTAAGGCCATGGACAAAGACCCAACTCACCAGAATTTATTTTTGGGTTATGACAGAATTCCTCAAAGCAACATTCCCTCTTCTTCTTATATCAGTTCTCCATCTGGCAAAAAGGGATGCTAAACCCCTTTTCTGCCCCAAGAGCAAGACACAACTTGTTTTTCCTTTCTATTGTAAGCTTTTTTGTGAAAGGTTTCTGATCTCTTCCTACTACAGGAAACACTACAGAAATATTTGTGTGACGTGATTTCTTTATGCTATTGTAATGCAAAATAGATTATTTTCTTATTCAATTTTTCTCATTCCATCCTCTAATTACTCTCTTTGAAGAGCATTAATGGCAAAGGATGAAATACTAACAGACTTCTGCTCAAACTCTACCTACTGCTGGTGAAAAGAAACATTAGGTTTAAAATAACTGAAATACTTCATGAACAACAAAAGCCTCTCCAGTGGAACTGATCCTCCATGAAAGGAACCTTGAAATGGTGGTAGGAGGTATTTATATGTCGTTTCAAGCCCTTGTCTGCCACTGGACTATAAACAGGAATAAAGTTTAGGGGTTTAGAATGCAAGTTTGTACAACTCTTCCTGCTTCGAGAGACTCAAAGTTACTTATTATAGGTTTAGTGAGTGCTATTCCTGACACAGTAAAGTTAATCAAGAGGGGACTATCACTGACTTAAAAAGAAAGACCTCCCAGCCTGAAATTGGAGACAACCTGGACTAATCAAATCTATACTGGAAACCTGCTATTGAAGAAGAAAACAAGATTCCCCACTGCTCAGAGTCAAGATAATATGGAAAACCTGGTGCAGAGCAAAGCAGTGCAGCAATGAAACAGCTGTACAGACAGGTTGTTTAGGAAACACCAATTTAGATTTTCAAATTAGATATGGATTTGAGCCACAAAGTTTTGATCAGGATTCAGACAGGCTGCAGGTGTGTCTTCAGTCTGACCTACCATGGGACTGGGGCTGTGTTCACACCCTGATGTCTCCAAAATTCTTGCTCAATTTGGACTGAGAGGATTCAACTCACAGAATTTGCTCTGAAGGATGACACTGAGGAGAAGATCTTTTTTTTTTTTTTTTTTTCCACAGGCAAAAACCTGGTGAATTCTCTCCATCGAAGGCTCTCCCAGAATATAGAGTGTCCCCAGGAACAGCCCAGTGACTCAGTGACAGCATGCATTTGATATAAATTAACGCGAGGAAAAAAACATCTCCTTGTCAGCTTTCCAATTAAATTACATGGAAAGGAATCTAGGCTACAGCATGAAACCCTGCAGAATGAGGTCCTAAATTGCTAAACATGAACTTTAAAATGGATTAAATAGGAGCATACATTTAATCTGATGGTAGGAATATGATTATTCAACTCTTTTTGCTGCTGTTGATTGAATCATTTACATGGGATATGGTATCAACATCTGATTTCCTGTCCTTCCTACTTTTGGTTAACAGCACAGAAACACAACCAGTTCCTCAGGGCGGGATCAGTCATATTTAAAGATTCTGACCCCCAAAAATCTTTTTTCTGCTGCTGAGCTGAAGAAACACAAGTCCTGTTTGGAGCACTTCAACTAATAGTCATAATAATGCTTCCTTAAACAGCCCAGCTCCTACCAGCCACATCCTGGCCAGTGTTTGCCCCTCAGCTTCCAGTGCAATGCCATGAGGGAAGGTGGAACAGGTGCTTACAGAAGCAGTTGAGGAACAGGGGGAGCAAATATAGTTTTCTAACCTGTTTTCCAGGAGGATATTCCTGTAGAATTAGTAAGAAATACTTTGCAGCAGCAGCAAAACATCTCAAAGGCCTCTTGTCTTTCTGCAGGCAGCATATTTTGAGAGCTGGATATTTATTTAACTATGAGAAACCAAACCCTTTCCACTTCTGAAGGACTATATTTACTTGGATCGTGTGCTTTCAACAATCATGTGCCTGAAGTTCTGAAGAGTCTAAGCAGAGAAAAACCTGGTTTTGGGGGGTTTTTGGGGTTTTTTTTGTTTTTTTGGGGGTTTTTGTTTGTTTGTTTGTTTGTTTGTTTGGGTTTTTGTTTTGTTTTGTTTTGTTTTTTTCCTGGAAAAAACACATCAAAGACCTAGTGCTTTACAGAGCTTGCCTGCTAATGGTCTGCTGGTTCAGACCAGTTTTGGTACCAAAACTACTTGCAATAGCTTAAAATTCCTTTAACTGCAGCATCTCTGCTAGAAGCCTACAGTGACTTCGGTCTAAATGATTCCACAAAGACTTGAAGCAATATTTAGCACAGTAGCTAAATATGGTTTTCTTCAGTTGCAGAGGGAATTTTAAAATTCAGTCAAGCATTTTCAGCATGAGCTGAATTAATTTGAGGCGTTGGTGTTAGGTACCCACCTCTCTTTAAATGCTACTGAGAGCACAACTGAACAGCTGCAGGGAGACACATTTCACTTAGATTTGGAAGTCATGCATGTACAGTTGGCTAGACTGAGCTAAGCTTTTCATTAATAGAAGTGTAAACTCCACAGAGAATTCAAGAATCAAGTTGAAGCATATTTGGTCTTACACTAAGTATTCAAAGAGAGAAATTATTTAAGGAGGAAAGTGTATCTCTTCTTATTCCACCACCTGACTTCATTTTTTCCTTAAGCATACTAGCTAAAATTAATTTCAATTCTTGACTGATTATTTTATGAAAAATGCATTTCATTAACAACCTCAGAGTAACAGAGCTCACACAACTAACTTTTAGGAAGAATTTCTTTTTAGGATACTAAAATAGCAAAACATTTTAATGCGAAAGTGTTTTACCTCTCAGTTCTCATCAGAAAAACCAGGTGTTCAGCCAAATCTAAAATTGAATTAGCAGCAAAAGTACTGTAATTTATATTACAAAATTAACATGAAAGAGGTAGGATTTCTACTTCTGCTTTTGTCAGAATGGATTAAAGTGAGACTTTCATTAGGGACAGATTTTTCCCTTATGTGCTAGGGACACACGGAAAGGAGGGGGAGGTGGTAGCCCATCCCCCATGGAAGCCACATGGAAAGCGCATGGGCTTGAGACAAAGAGAACAGTGTTCTCTCTGGGAGCCTCCCCTGAGGCTGCGGAGACCAATCAGAGACCTGGGTTGGTGATTGACAGCCCAGGAAACCAATTGGAATGCTGTTTCACTTTCACGAACCACAGGGCACAGAGGGTTGGTGGGTCTTCTGGCTTTTCCGGTGGGGCAGAGGAGCAGGAGCCGGCGGGGCTCCGCGTTCCAGCATGGGGCCCGGACTGGGCTGAGCTCCGGGAGGAAGAAGGGCCCGGCCCCGGGATGGCCCCGGACCCGGATGGCCCCATGGCCCCGGACCCGGATGGCCCCAGACCCGGAATGGCCCCGGACCGGGACCCGGCCTGACCTGGCCCCGGGGGGAGCCCAGCCTGGCCTGGCCCGGCCCAGCCCAGCGGCTCGGCTCGGCTCGACTCGGCTCGACTCGGCTCGACTCGGCTCCCGGCCCTGCGTCGCAGCAGAAAGAAGTCCAGCCAGCTCATCACCACATGTGGCTGCGTTTTTTCCAGCATGGCTTCAGCCTGGCTCCTTGCTGTTTTGGATACAAGTTTAACTTTTAGTGCCTGAATGAGACTTTGGATTTCCTGAGCTCCCCAGAACGAAAGGCATGAAGCAAGAAGAATTACAGAAGTCAGTAGAAGGAAGACCAGAGTCATAGAAGGAGAGATGGAAAAGTTCGCCACTGATAAGTAGCTTAAAACCATTTTTTTTGTGGGCTTTAGAGGATCGTGACTTTACTTAAAATTCCTTTAAACTGTAGAATATACTTGGGGAGGTTAAAGTGCCTGAGAAGAAGACTTTTTTTGCCTCGAGAAATGGAGCTCTCTGTCTTTGGAACTGGAATATTGGACAGAGATATTTGGTGAAGAGTGAGATAAAGGGACTTTTTGCCTTCTCAGCAGCCTGCCTTTAAAATGACACCCCATGTGTTTTTCAGCAACCCATACACAGCTCTGGAAGGACTGTGAAAATGGGAGGAACAATCATAATGTGTAGTTTCTGGGCAGATGCAAGTTATGAGGGTGAGACACCCTCTAAGCCTAAACAATAAGAGGGACTTTTCTCTCTTGAGTGAACTGAAATGATTATTTAAGTGAATAACTGACCGAAGTGTTTTTCTGTATGTTGCTGGTATGAGGAAAGGGGGAGGAGGGAATAATCTAGAAATCTCGTTCTGAATTTTTTTGTGTTGTTAATAAATTTCTTGTACCCTTTTAAGCTTTAAGCCTGCTTTGTCTTTACTCCTAAATTCGATCCCCAAGAGAAATTAAATATATTAAAATTGGTAAACCCCAGTCACACTGTGACACCTTCCTGCTCTCCTTTCTTTTTTCTCCTTCAGGAATCAACACGTTGAACCAGAGAGGGAACACACTTGATCTGATCAATTTCCGCATTCTGCTGGAACAAAATAGATCTCATATGCAGCAAAAGGAAAGTCAGTAGTGGTACCTGAGTCATAACTGCACACTCTGTCTGTTGCTACACAATATATTCTCATTGCATGAGAATTTATTTTATTTCGCTGACTTTTGAGCCTTTTTTCTCACTTTTTTTGCCAGCTGACAGAACTTTGCTTCCAATTCCTCCAGCTGTAAAAAGCAAGATCATGGGCTCAACCACAAGAGCAAAGCAAACCCAAAATCTCCCCACACTGACACCATCTTGGGTATTTCGCTTAATTTGCAGCGTGTTGTGTGAGTGCTGGAGAGAAGGGATTGTAGGATCCAAGCCGGAACGAATTAAATCTGAAATAGAGATCACTATCTTCTCCTCTGTGATGGTGACCTTCTACATGTTGAGGGCTCTTGTGTGCTGTCCCCTGGCAGTGATGCCTATCAACCTAAAGAGATAATCTGATAAAATCCACTTTGATTCTCCTAAGAAGTCATTGTCTTAGTTACATGATATGCCACTGAGCATACATTTAGATGCCTGTTTATTTGCTCATACCTTTAGATTTGTCTTTTGGTCAGAAATAGTCAGACACAGGACAGGCAGAAATGCTGTTCAGAGAAGGGCTGTGAGTCAGTGAGCACAGCCTCAAAGCAGTTCAGACCTCACCAAAAACAAGGGCCTGCAAAAAGAGACAAGCTGGAGAAGTCAAGGGTTTAGACAGCACCAAAGAAATAGGAACTGGGGAAACAGACTCGTGAGGGAGATCTAGGGATCAAGAGTTTCAGCCTCTTGCCAAAAGAAGGGTTATTGCTGTCACTAGATCAGGCCAGTGGTGTTTGTGACCTCTTTGCTTTGGAGACAGACAGCTGGGTCTCATGGTGGAAGAGTCCCGTGTTCTCAGAAAATTACTGAAGGAAGACTTCAGGGTGAGGAAGAGAGCAGAAACTTGTGGCCAACTTTCCTTGAACTGAGCACAGTTCAATGTGCAGTTGTGTTGAGATATTTCCTCAAAGCCTGGAGACTGACTTTTGCTGTGTAGGTCCCCATGAAGTCTTCCAAGATAAATGGGCCAGGAGCATCAACACTTCATTTCCACTTCACAAAGAGTGGATTCTCCTCTGGAAACCCCACAGACCCAGACTTGTATGTGACTGCCAAGTTTTAGTGCTGTCCCTGAGTCACAGGACAACCTCAAAGGCTGAACTCTTCTCCAGGGAGTCTGGATGTTTGGAAGGGAGTGAGATAGCAGCCTGATACTCCTATTCCTATAGCAGCTCCTGCGAGGAAGATACAAAGCCTTTGCTCTGGGGTGGATACCAAGGCAAGAGCTCTGCATGGGGAGCATTCAACAACTGTACCTCAAGGCTGGAGGAAAATGCCAGCAGTCAAGATAGCAATAATTAGGCAAACATTTACTCAGGCTTCATAAGCAAAGGGAGGACAATGAGCCTGGGAACACAGTGTGTGCAAAATCTCAGTTGTCCCATAGCACAAACATCCCTGAGAAGCCTAGGGCTCTCAGCTGAAAGAAAGGGACTTGCCCATTGAGGCAGAGGGGTAAAAGTGTGAGTAAAGGATCATTGTTAGTAACCATCCCCTTTTCTTCTTCCCTCCCACTACTGTGATTTCAGTTCAGTACATGGACCCCAACAGAGGTGATCCAGGACATGAAGGGAACTTAAGGAAGGATAGAGTAAGACTCACTGTAGTGATAGGGCAAGGGGGAGTGGGTTCAAATCACAGGGAATGAGTTTAGATTAGATTTTAGCAAAAAATTATTGGCTGTGAGGGAGGTGAGACAGGTTTCCAGGGAAGCTGTGGCTGCCCCATCCCTCAAGGCCAGGTTGGACTTTGAGAGCTTGGAGCAGCCTGGCATAATGGGAAGTGTCCCTGCACAAGAAACAAGGTGATCTTTAAGGCTCCTTCAACCAAAACCATTCTATGATTTTATGATCCAGTCACATCCAGCCTGATACCTGAACATGGGGAGATCAAATGCTTTGTTTCAAACTCATACAATCCTGACACTAAGGTAGATGGGAACATGCAACTTCAAGAATCTAGTACTCATCCCAAGGTCTTCCATTATTACATCAGTGATGTAATTCTTATTAGTGATATATCACTGAGCAGTCCTTTCCTCTTTTAATTTAGTGAAAGTGCAGGAAGGCTCTTGGCTAGAGTACATAATATGCAAATTACTTGTAGGTCTTTCTGAATAAATGTTTCCAGATATCCCTGAAAAAAGGTAGTCTGACAGCCCAAAATGCACTATTCCTCCTCTTCCCCTAAGCTACAGGTTAAGGAAATAAGCGTCTTAACAGGGAAATATAATATTTCTCTACTTTTTGACTCCTAGGGAAGGCTGAATAAGGATGTAAAGCTATTAGGTAATCAAAGCTTTCATGCTGTTTCAGAGCATACACATTTCTTTAAGATCCAACTCAAATACTACCAAAAAGCTGCTTAAACTGAGAGCAGGATCTGATTAAAACACAGCCAGATAAAAAACAACAACAAAACCTTCTGACATATTATCAATGTGCATTTAAATACTTGTATTTAGCAAAGAAAGATTCTGTGACAACACCACGAGCATCACTTTAGGTTTTTGGAGAATGAGAAAATATACCCAGCTCCAGACTTTTTGGTGAATATTCAGCTCCAGTCAAGTACAGCCTCAGTACTGGATCCAGCACATCATCAGATACTGGGAAATACAGTATTGCAGCAGCTCATGACAGGCCTGAGTTGGTAATCCAAATTACCAACTGGGGCCTATCTCCATCTATTTTGGTCTTCCCATACAGTCTGCAAAATTTTCTAATTTCTATGTTTGGGTTCAGAAGGAATCAGCAGAACGTGGTAGTGTGCCCCTGACCTCTAACAGATGTTGGTCTGGGGCACATTCAAGGCATTTTTGGGAGATGGGGAGACCCTAGACCTGTGTGAGCTAGGGCAAGTCAGTCCCCAAAACCTGCAAATCAAAAATTCCCTTTGAAACACTGCGGGAAACGGTGCAGGAGGGAAAAAAAGAGGAGTTTGCTCCCCATCAGAGCTGCCAAGTGCAGAACCAGTCACTTGTAGGGATCCATCTCCAGAGCAAGCCAATATAAAAACCACACACAGACAAGTACACACTCTTAAAAAGTTTTTATTAATTTTCATTGGTTTTTTTTTTTTTTTTTTTTAAAAAACAAACCCGTCAGTGCAACAGTTCAGTATCCCCTTCCTATCCCCCATCAGTAAGCAGTAATTTTAAAATCAGGAAATACCGAGTGCTGAAGCCAATGGGTTAGCATTTTGCTATTATTTCCTTCTGTCAAACTCTGAAAAAGTCCTCTGTATAAATTAAACAATGAAAAAAATGTTATTTTCAATTCTATGTCATTACAGTCAACAGAATCATAATAATGCACCTAAAATGTGTGTTCACAATATAGCAGGTATACATTTTTTGGAAAAGAAAAAAAGGAAAAAATATGACATTCTAAGCTTGTTAAAAAGGAAAATGGTCCCATACTTTTTTTTTTTATTACAGGTTAGCAAAACAAAATCCAATGGATTACAATATTTACATGTTATTTGAAAAATTAAGTAGTGATAAAAGCATGTCACAATCATTGTTTATATATTTTTTTTTCTTTTTCCTTTTTGGTAACCATTACAAACACCCAATCCAGGTATGGAACTGTTTAAATATATTTGAAATGAGGCCAATTAAAAAACAAATACAGACACAAAATGTGTATTTTTTATTGTCCCTCCAATGCGTCTTTTCTGTGATGCTCCCTCCCTATTTAAAAACAAAACAAAACAAAACAAACCCCAAAAACACAACAGAAAAATTGAAAGAATCCCCCTAACACACAATTGATGAATCCCCAAAAGCAAAACACCATGCTTCTCAAGTAGCACTTATTCCACAAATGCAATGTTTTTTGCCATCACTTTTAAGTGAAGCTCTCCAGAACACAATTTCCTGGAAAGCTTCCTATTTTCCCTCCTCCCCCTCCCCCAGATCCCCCCCAAAAAACTAAAAAAACAAACAAAGACACATGCATTTCTAAAACTAGGTTTCAGTCAAGTACTTTCTACTTTTTGGAAAGAAACTTTTTTTTCAGTTTTTTTTTTTTTTCCTCATTTTTCTTTTTTTAAAATTTTTATTACTTTTTAAATTTTTTTTTTTTTCTTTTTTGTTCACAATCAGAACATACCATGGGCATCAGATCCCGTATTGGCCACTCAGGCAAAATCCCCAAATTGAGTTTAAATAGGCTTTCTATCCAAGGAGTAGTTGCAGGATCAGCCACTTAAGGTATGCAGGTTCCTATCCATTCTACACTGCTCCCCTCATGCTAAAAAGCTAAGGAGGAGGGGAAAAAAACTCAGCAACTCCGTCCCATTAAATCGAGTTAAAAGTAGTTCTCCAGGCTCAATGTCATGTGTAACCAACTCACTTCTGCTTGCAAAAGGATGTGTTAACAGACACCCCTCCCTCCCACCACACCAAAACAAAAAAAAAAAAAACAAAACCCAAAACAAACAAAACAAACAAACAAAAAAAAACCCCATGCACGAACCACAGACAATTTTTAAAAAAAAGAAAAAAAAAGGCAGCCAATCTCAACGAAAAGTTACTGTTGTGAGACTGATCGATGTTAATATGACAAGCAACAGAATGGTTATGAGGACCCATGTGTTTGGCCCGTGAGCTGCATAGCTGTGCTGTAAGTTTGGTTCTTTAGTTTGTTTTTTTTTTTTTTAAAGTTAAAACTTCATTATCTCCATATGTTTAAAATTAACAAGGACAACAATAACAACGACAACAACAACAAAAAAAGGTTCTATTCACAAAATCTAGTCTCCTTTCCCGTCCCCCACTAGAAAAGAAACACTCATTTTTACATGAGAAACTTAATTGTGCTGTATTTGTAACACCTCAGGCTGATAGAAAATAAAAGTGTGGCAAACAAAACCGCACAATCAGTCACATGAAATCAACCAAATACTAAAATTATAACTGAATACTAAGAAACAGCTTACCTGGAATAAAGGATGACAATTCACAAACAGTTATCTAGGAATTAAAGTATCTCTCTCTTTTTTTTTTTTTTTTTTTACTAAAATAATTAAAAAAATCACAGTATTTTAAGAAATAAAACCCACACTGGGATTTTAAGCACAATTTGTTTTTCCTTTCTTTAAAACTCTTTTTTTTTTTTTCCTCCATTCACCACCTTGCCCAGCAGTCTCTCTACATTTAACCACAATGACAACAGGTAGTACTGACAAATGCAGAGATCTCCCTTGGTTAATTCTGAGGTACTAGGAAACAGGTGACTGTTTTAAGCAAAGCAGTTTCTGTGGTTTTTTTTTTTTTTTTTTTAATTGTTTTCCTTTTTTTTCCCCTGTGGTTTTTTTCTTTTCTTTCCTTTTCTTTTCTTTTCTTTTCTTTCCTTTTCTTTTTTCTTTTCTTTTTTCTTTTCTTTTCTTTTCTTTTCTTTTCTTTTCTTTTCTTTTCTTTTCTTTTCTTTTCTTTTCTTTTCTTTTCTTTTCTTTTCTTTTCTTTTCTTTTCTTTTCTTTTCTTTTCTTTTCTTTTCTTTTTCTTTTCTTTTTTCTTTTCTTTTTTCTTTTCTTTTCTTTTGCAGTTGCATTCAGTCTGGAAAAGTGTTATGTATTGAAACTAGAAAAACGCACACAAACTTGTGTGTCCAAAAGTTGTTCCCCCACCACTTCTTTCACACTCAAGTGCTTCCACTCATAAAACAATCGAAGTGTCCACTGCAAAGCACAATGTGTAATGTAGGAAAAACACAGGGAGTTGCTTCATTAGTCCAAAGATGAATGTAACTTCCCATCATCAGATCCAGGAGGAAAAAAAAGATGCAGTGATGTAATGGAGCCACTTATTCCATCACTTAAATAACTTTAATATACACACACTCACACAGGTACCAGTGCTTTGAAAAAAGATCATTCAGTCCTAAAAGCAGCTTTATTTCTTCCTTCTATCCTCCCCACCCATGCCGCCCCGCTCATCACTGTTCAAGTACTGTCGATTAGAACCACACCAAACACTTCTTATTCATTTTTGGCCTCCGGGGTGTCTAGGAGAGGTTGATCAGCAGCCACCATGCTGACCACTGTTTCCCCGCCATGGGAGTAGTCCACCACCATGGTCTCGATGCCTTCCTTCTCTTCTGGCAGAGTGCTGGCTGTTTCCTCCATGTCCTCCTTGGGCTGGCTGTCCTCGCCACTCCCGTGCTTGCTCTCGTTCAGCGCCCTGAAAAAAAACAGCAGCGGTCAGGCACGGGAGTACAGCAAAGCCAGCCACATGAGGGACAGCAGCAGGGCACTTTCCAAAAAGGCAGCCACACCATGGCTCAAAGGAGAGGCAGGGCAATGAAGCTGCTGGCGGGACATTCTGGCCCTGAAACTGAATCTTTGTTTGTTTTGTGCTGGGAAGGATTTGGAATCAGAGGGAAGAACTCTAATCGTTACACTTGGAGTTTATTCCCATCTCCCTGTTCCCTTGTCAACATGTGCCAAACAAAGGCACAGGAAAGGAGTACTTCTCCCAAAGAGTTAATAAAATCCAATAAGATTTTTCATAGTTTGCAGCATTTAAAGTACTTATTTTCAGACTTACATTCTCTTAAGGGTAAGAAATGTTATTGTTTCTCATCCCATCACAGTTAACCCACAATATTATATTCAGATGCTTCTCACATGTCAGCAGCCTTGAATGAAATCTACTCTTTGAAGAAATTCTGGCTAGAAAAGAGATCTCTGCTACCAATGAGATCTACATGAAGAGAAGGAAACAGATTGCTCCAGAGATTCCTATCTGTGATGTGTATCATCCTGCAGTGTGCAAACTGCTGTAGAGAGGAAAAATTCTTTCAAAAATCAACAGCACACTTAGAAGTTAATCCTGGCCAAGAAGCATTCACCTAGGGACAATCTTGAGTTTTAGAATCACAGGTAAATCCTACCGTTGCAGCAGAGTTAAAGATGCAAAGACATCCTACAACTGTATCCAAAGACAGATTTGGTCTTCATAGAACTGTTTTGCAGCTTTTAGGGAGGGCTGGGATGGGGGGCAATATACAGAGATCTACCAACAACTTTGGCTGCTTTGCAAGGGAACACAAACCAACTCACATGCCATGCCTCAGCACATGCCGCTCCCACTCAGAGCCCTCGGTAAAGGATCGGCCACAGAACTCGCATGGAAAGCGCTTTCTCCGGAGCACTGCTGTCAGGAAACATCATGGGATCTGGGAAAACACAGCACAGCCCATGAACTCAGAAATGCCAGGGCAAGAAGGGACCACTGTGATCCTACTCTGGTCCCCTCTCATTTCAGAGAAGCAAAAGGACTTTCTTGTCAAGTAACTGGGAAAATGCAGCTCCTGAAAAGAAAAGTGACACTGCAAGTGACAAATCCCATCCTAGGTCTTAAAGCATCTCTGCAATTAAGGGTTACAAGTTACTAGTCCCTGCTCCTCTTCAACAAATGAAGAGGCTGTGGAATTTAAATTCTGAACCAAAACTGCAAAGCTTAGGACTGAAGTGGCTCGAAAGCAGGATCAAAAAACCCCACTCAAGTCCATCTATAATTTTGGAACTGGTAGAAATTTTAGGAAACACATGGATTTGGTACCTTTAACACATGATTCTTGTAACAGATCATGAAGCCGCATGGATTAAGTCCTGCATCTTAACTGCATAGGTGTTTCATGCCATCTTAATCTTTTATAGAAAGCACTTGGGGCCTCATTTGCAGAAGTGTCAAGCATCTTATTACATGAGTGAAGTCACTGGCAGCTCAGGAAACAACACTCCTGAAAGCCAAGCTCCATGTGAACACAGCCTGCTCTGACAAAAGATGAAACATTTCCTCACAAATTAAGAAGATCACCGTTCAAGCCATGAAAATAATTGCATGAGCTATCTCACTTGATTCTTTTGCTGGAAATGAGACAGCACCATCTGCTCAGAGCATTAATTCCTTAGCAGGGATTATCTTAAACAAGAAATCAACAAGATTGTCTTTCTGACTCCTCCTGAACTACGTAATAAAAGAAAAGGGATTTTGCCTAATTTTGGTTTTGATCTTTGCTCACTTGATTTCTTCACTCTGAGACTTACTCTGTTTAGGACCATTCTATGAACTCAGATTTGCTCACACATTCCCTATTATCCACACCTAAGTCCTGCAAATGCTTTTTTGTGACACACTTCTCACTGGCTAACTTGTACTTCAGTTTTATATGGAATAGTACTTGACACAAATTTTTGGCCGCTTCCTGTGAAAGGAAAAAAAAACACACACTTTGTATTTCTTATTGTTGGGGGCTTATTTATTATGTAGTTAAATATCATAAAGCTAGCTGCTGTATCAGGGAACACCAGAATGCAAGCAAGTACCATCAGTTCAGTTTACATCACATTAAGCATAGCACAAATGTATAAACATACAGACTAGCCATGACACAGGGATAAATATTTTTGGTGGGTAATAATTTTAGAGGCAAATGTTGCTGATATTTTGTATAAGAATATAGCTTTGGAGCAACCTGGGATAGTGGAAGGTGAGCCTGCCCATGGCAGGATGGATGAGCTTTAAAGGGCTCTTCCAACCCAAGCCAGTCCATAATTTATACTTGAAAATCCCATTAAATTTAGCAAGTGCTACTCTAGCAAATCCACCACCTCTTCAGACAACACTATCTTGTTCACCCTGCTCCCCAGTAACTTTTGCCTCCAGAGATGTGAATTTGGGCTGCTTCCCTGGAGGATTATCAGAGTCTGATCTTCTCTGGGTCCTGCAGAGGAGAAGTAACACACGGTACACACACCTGACCTCTCAGTGGTTTTGCTCTGTCACACATACAAAGCACTCATGGACTTTTAATTTTTGCCTATTATGGAAAAACATCACTTGGTCTGCTAAGACCAAAACATAGAGATCAGTAACAGTCTCTCTGAGACACAGTTCTACCCAGGAGAGCTGCTCTTGGCATGGTCTATGCCAGACACTTCATTTCCCCCATACATCTTCTTTTATACTATATCCTTTACCACAAGCAAATTACTCCCTTCCTTTCCTATCCAAGAGTGTAGTTCAGCTCTGCTGCCCAGCTCTGCCTGTCCACATGGACATATGTGGACATATATCCACATAATGGCCTTTGTGTGCTCCAAAGAAGAAACCACAAGCTCCTATTTGGACCTTCAGTTCTGCACAGAGCAGCTCAAGTCTAAGGGGTGAGTCAAGGGAAGAAATCCTGGTTCTCCCAGAGTCACAGACCTCAGAGAGATATTTGGAGCACACAGAGGCACTCTCAGCTAACTCTGCACTTCCTGCTAACACCACAAAGACTAGGATTGCCAGAGGCAGCCCAGCAACACCCAGGACTGCACAGTCTGGTGTGGTTTGAAAGCATTAGCCACTGTGACAGACTCTGTTTGAAACCATTGGTCTGGCACTCTGCTACCAGGGCAAACCATTCAGGATCTTCTGAAAATGCCCAGGGAGATGCCAGCATGCAATTTAGAATCCTTCAGCTCCTGTCTCACTGGGACATTTTTCAAAAATCTTGCACCTTAAGAGTGGTAATTCATACAACTTGTCTAGAAAAATGCAATCAATACAACTGGGTCTTTTTTATATCCTTGCTGTAGTAGGCATAAGTGCTTTCTGCATTTTTTGGCTATTTTACTATAATTTATTACAAATAGTTAAGAGATTGAAAAGGAGAAAAAAAACCCAAAATAAACAATGGTGAAACATCAACCCTACAGGCCAGAGAAGAAAGAAATGCAAAGCAAACCTGAAAATATGCCTGATTTTTTTAGGCTGGTCATCCAAACAGGCATGCAGAAATTATTTTAGCCAGTCATAATTAAAGGTGAAAAAAAAAAAAAGGTACCAAATCATCAAGATGCCGCCTTGCTTAATTATGAAACACAAGGATAACACATCACTTAAACCTTGCACATGTAAAACTCCAGCATGGAAAGTGATGTTTTTATACTTTCAGGGTGTAACCTAAGCAAATTTAAGCAATGAACTTCACTTTGGGCTGCCCCCTTGCCCGCAGCACCTTCTCAGGGATTTGTGAGGCTTGGCAGAGAGCACTTTCTTCTCCTTAGTCTGGGCACCACGGCCTCCAAGGTCACCTCAGCACCTGTGTGTAATGCTAAGGTAATCCTCACAAGAACAGCTTGACTGCTAGCTGCAGGTCTACACACAACATTAATCAGCCTGCTACATCTGCAGCTGAGGTGAGCTGGTGCTTTAGTCAAATCAGGACACAATTATTGCTCCAGCCACAAAGCCCAGAGGGTCAGAGCTGCCCCCGAGAGATGCTGAACTCTGAAATCCATGTGAAGCTGACATTCCTCCTCTGATTTTTCTGCTGCTCTGCCTAAGACCTTGTGCAGGATGTTTTACATTAAAACATAAATGCTTTCCTATCCAATTGGCTTGCTTTCTCGTTTAAGTTAAAAGCCATCACAAACCACTTTTGGAGTGCTGCTGATAAGCACAAACTGCAGGGACACAAAATAAAACCCAGGATTCATGGATCTTGCTATTGAAATGTAACAAGCACGATCTGAAACCCCCTAGTCCTGTAAACTGTGTGTGAATCCAGAAATGGGAATTTTTCAATGTACATGAGACACCTTTTTTTTTTTTTTTTTTTTTTTTTTAAAGCTCCTGAATAAGTTTGAAAGCTAAAAAATTAGGAGGAAAATGTTCACCAAACATCGTACTCTTAGCTGAAGTACATAGAACCTGGCTAAGTGGAGTTGTCAGCATCAAGAATTGAGTGACCTGTGGCTCAAACCAGGAAGGGACTGAAGATACTAAAGAGTTGTTGCATTTGAATGATGCATTGTCACACCAGAAAAAACACAGTTACACCAGATATTGGAATAACTTCCTTTTCATGGGACAAGACTGTTGGAAAGGAAACCCTTCATTTAATCAATAGAGAACTTACTTTTTCTCTGCTGATCTAAATTCAACCAAACCAAAAGTATATGGCCTAGCCTTGTGGAAGTCTGAGGGATTATTCTTAGATAAAAATTTAGGCATGCATTTAAGTATAAAATGGTACAGACAGGTGGGCATGGATGTACCCTGGCCCTGAACTGCCAAATGCAGCAACTGCAAACAGGACTATATGACAAAGAATGCTAGGCAGAAGATAAATAGCATCCCATAAAGCAGCCTTCATCCCTCACTTGTATAATGCCTAGTGAAAGCTGGAAACTGGTTTCCAAAACAGAAAATCTGACAGGACACTGAAAGACACTTACATAGTTTTCCAAGCCCTTATAGATGTTATCTGAACAGGCAGATTAGTCACAGATGCTATTTGTGCTTTCTCATAGTATTCTCTCTGAACAAACAAAAATTTGTAAGGAGGATTAGAAACAGATTCCATAGGAGCTGTGTCTTCAGGGAAGCCACATTGTGTGACTGCAGAATATGTGCTGTCCACTCAACAGCTGACCTGGCATGGTTGTACTGGTGAGGCAGGTTGCAGTGGCCAAAAAAACACAACAAAAACCCCTAACACATCAAAGAGTTGCACTGACCTCTTTCTTGAGCCTTGGGGCTTAACTCTTCTTCTTTTTCTTCTTCATCACTGCTAGAGCTCTCTGTTTTCCCTTTCATTTGCTCCAACTGGTCCAAGTTAACCCGTCCAACCAGCTCAAAATTACGACTCACCTTTGAAAGAAACACTTCTGTTAGCACTCAGACAATCACCATCCAGCCAGAAAAATGGCCACAAATGCAAAACAAAACGTGGCACAACCCAAAGCATGCTCAGCTTGAGGTGACATGCAGTTCCCATAATCAAATTAACACTCATTTATTTCCAGTGGAAGTGATTATTCCATTGCTGTTTATTCTGCATTTCTCATTTCTGTTTTTTGGAAATTAATGAGATTCAGTAAACCCCCTTCACTTCTTCATCCAAGAAATGTAAAACATTGAGTCGTATCCTCATTTTTATGGCATTATTCAACTGCTGTGATCAAACACTGCTACCACACATCCATGCTGAAGGGAAACTGTGATGGGTTCATTCAGCTTTATTCATGAAAGGATGGTTTTTTTTTCACTAAGCACATGGCTGCTGTGTAGCACATACACTCTCACTCATTAATAACAGATTAATTTTCATTACTCCAGGCTGCAAAGTGCTTTGCAAACTGATACACAGACTATAATGGGACCACTTCACCCAGCAGTCAAATTCAGCTAACCCTGAGGTGAAATGCACCAGCTACTTAACAGCTCACAGTAGCAGTATGAAAGGAGCAGCTCAGGGCACAGAAGTCAGGAACTGCTCCACATCCAACAGGAACAGCAGAGCAGCAGCCCAGATTTACAGTGGAGGTGGAGATTGTGGAGCATGACCAGGACACTAAGGCTAATACTTGCTGTATGACAAGTGCCCTCTGAGCTCATTGATCGCTGCTGGGAAGGGTTTTGGATTCATCTTTCATGCAGAGAGACAGCCCTCCAGCAGCACAGGCACTGAGCCACGTGAGCAGAGGGGATGGAAATGGAGCAGTGAGCGCAGCACAATGCGTCCTGCGAAAGGCTGAGTGGAATATCAATACCCACTGCCTGCTTTTTACCCCTCTGTGGGAAAGGAAATGTGAATGATCACAAGGAGGATGTGAAGCAGGGTGTAGGATACATCCAAATAGCAAAGTATCCTGAATACAGAGGTGTGAAGATTCCTAGTACCAGGTTACAGACCGTTGCAGTGAGGTTCTCTAACTTAACACATCGCCCACAGAGCTTTAAACAAACAAGACACATGCAAGGTGCTTGGTTCAACTCAGCTCATGGAAAGGAACTCTTTTTAGGGTGCAGTATACGACCTGGATAATATCTGAGCCCAGAACTTAAGACACAAATTTAAGAGTTATAATTTTCCCACAAAAAAAGGGGAAGCTACCAGGACCACCACTGCAGGTCCAGATCAGAAGGGAGAGCTAAGTGAAGGGAATAATCTTCCCAGCCTGATGCACTGTGTCAAAAAACCCAAGCAATAGGTCCTCCTGGATACACCAGGCACCTTGTTGTGATGACCAGGAGCTGCGGAACTCCTTCCGTACCATTTGAATCGCAGAAGACTCTCCAGAAGTAATAAAGATGGCAGAAAACCCTCGCATGCCAACATAAATTAACAAAGTTTTTTTCTATAAGATGGCCAAGTATTTTTCGAGCTTGAAAAGTGTTTTGTTTTGTTTTGTTTTTTCTGGGACTTCTGCTGTTAATACTGTGAGATGTTACATAGTGATTTGTGTCAGTATGATCAGTATAAACAAAAATACTAAATTCAAAGTAAAACATAGACATGAGACACAGGAAAATATAATTTCATTATATTTGTTTAAATCACTTTGTTGTAAATTGTTGATTTTTTTTTGTTTTTATGTATTTTTATTATTTTGTCACTTTAATCATGAATTGTATCCACTTTTATGTATAAGGAAAATGAAAGCTTGTTTGAACATCAGCAAGCTTGTCCCTGCTTGCTAAGAGTGTAACCTGTAAACATGTTCGAGCCTTGTCCAGACCTGGTGGGGACTTGTAGCCACTGCTGCTGGAGTGCTAGCCAATGTGTTTCGGCTTGCTCAGACTTGTACCCCAGCACAGTGGCATGTCACCGCCCACCAAGAAGCTGCCTATAAAAGGGGCAGTGACCAAAGGTAAGACGGACATGTTGGCAGAGCACAGATTCCCCATGTCCCCAGCGCTACTTGCCTGTTCCTTATCAATGAGCTAAAAAATTGCCTTATTAATTGACCTACCCAGTTGTAGTGAGTAATTTATAACAATACCTTCCATATATATTTGGCTTTAAGGAAAAGTCATTCAGTCAAATGAAGCTTTTAGTGAGGCAGCTAAGCTCCAACAGGTGAAGGCATATAGCTACCTCCCCTGGAAACCTGCCAAGGAAGCACTCTAGGAAATATTCCAGAACACATCTCAGGTCTAGGACTTAAACGTTTTTCTCAGCTACAGAAATTCAAAGCTAACAGTCTGTGAAAAGCCTTTAATGACTTCAAAAAGACTGGACCTGGTATGCACTCGGGTAATCCACAAAAACTCCAAAGCAGTCTTAACTGAGAACCTGGTTAGACTTGCTGTTTATCTTTCCCTTGTTAAATGTAAACGGGAATATATAGACCTATTTGTTATTAAAATATGTGTGGCATATCAGGCTGCTGAAGTTACCAGAGCAGTCCTGTGTTTGGAATCTCCTGCCTTTTACAGGGGCTGAATCACACTGCCTTGGTAATGTTCCACCACCCTTACCCCAATCCCCTTTAAATAAACCCAGCATACACAAGAGCTTTTCCCAGATAAACACACTCTGCATGCAGCAGTTTGCCAATTGTGATCAATCTGAGCAGCTTCAGAAACCACCATTTTTCTGCTTCTGAAGAAAAAAAAATAATAGAGAAAAATGAGAAAGGGAAGTGCAACATGGGATTCGTTTTCAGATTTGAGGAGGGAGAGGAAAAAAATAACACCGGTGTGAAGTTGGCTAGTCAGACATGCAAATAAACCAGTTCAGTACTTGCAAAGACAAAACTGCCACAAATTAAAACTAATTGGGTCTTACCTTGTGCTCATCTCGAAGGTGAGCATCCAGCTCCTCTGTGTGTTTGGTTTCATAGTAGCAGAGTTGGCATTTGTAAGGTTTCAGTTCATTGTGCTTCTCTATGTGCTGCTGCAAGCTCTCATCACTGGAGCAGGTAAAGGTACACTTGTCACAGCGGAACACGACTCCCTGAAGGTACTTGGACAGCTTGGAACGGCAAACTTCAATGGGAACGACCCTCTCCTCTGTGGGGACAGCACAACATTCACTTAATGACACCAGGAAAACAATCCTCCCTGCCAGGGCAGGGTTAATCTCCAAAAGCTACAAACGCAGGTGACTGGTGACTGGGTGAAGAGGATGGCAATGGAAGGTTTTGGAATAAGTGAGACTCCATCTATGAGTCAGAGGAGCAGAACCTAGGAACAAAAAAACAGCCTATAAATCAGCCAAGACCAAAAGTATGGTTTTGTTCAGTGCTTGACAGCAACTGGGACCTGTTTCTAGGGAAGTAACAAACAGGGGAGCTGCAGGGTGTGCTTCCCAAAGCATCACACACTGCCGGTTCTGCATAAATTGGATCATCACACCCAAAACTGCCTCTGGGGACTGAGAAGACGAGCAAGGCAGCACCTCTCCCAGGAAAAGGCTGTGCAAGTTCAGCCAGCAGCAGAAAACTTCCCGACATACCCAGAGCTTTCAGAAAGCTCTGTGTGCATGATGTACTGAAAATGCTCTTGCAGAGTTTTTAAACTCTGCACTCCCTCTAACAAAGCAGTGATGTTTAACAGAGCAGCAATTAATTTTGGTCATTTGACACAGCCAAAATCTGATGTGCCTCAACACTCATCCACTGGGGTTCCCTCCATGCTGTGCACACAAGAGAAACCCCAAATTTGACCGTTCAGCTGAGGGTCACCATCAGATCCTCATTAAGGCTTTTGTTACCCAAACTGGCATTTTGAGCTTGAACACTTGAAACTTAGCACTGCTCCTCCTTATGGACTGCATACTAAAGGAGGGGTTTGATCCTCCTCATCCAGGCTCATCCCCAAGGACAGGAGGAAAAAAAAAAAGGCCTGAATCTCTTATGGTAGTCATGAAGGCTGAAGGAATGTGAGACGTGGCAGTGCACACATGGATCTGAGCCAACAGGCTTTTTCTTCTAGTGAAGAGGGTAAAATTACATCCAAAGACAACTACAGAAACACTCCCCTTTACAGTAAGACAGTAAGACTTTTTTCCTGCAGCTCAACAAAATATTCCATCCTGCCCAGCTTCTCCCTGAGCACAAAACTCATCTCATAACTTCCTCTTTTTGAAGTTTTCCCCAAAGCTATGCCTTAACTAAAAAAAAAAAAAAAAAAAAAAAAAAAAAATAAAAGAAACAAACACCTGAAGATTTGTGTTTAAGACTTGTGATTCTTTTCTACACCACCAACAGCTTCTCTCACTATAAATAAACCAAATAGTGGCCATTCAGAGTGGAAACAGGGGAGGGGAGAATAGGGTTTAAGACACTGCAGAATTTAAAGTTGTGGTGCTGACATCACTAGAAAAACTTTTTACAAGGTTGCTGCACCTGCGTGCTTTTGGAGTCTCAGAAATAAGTGACACAGCCAGTTTCAGAAGTGAAAAAGTCAAGTTAAGTTTTCAAGAACAGAAATACTAATTAAAATATTTTAACATTCACTTTTCCTCTAACAGCTGGCACAGATTTAAAAAGCTAAAACATGCAACAGTATAAAACTTTAAATCTACCAGTCTGAAGTAAGGCAGCATTCTCTTATTCACATGAACAAAACCTATTACCTCACAACCACACACAGACTCCCCAAATCAACGACAACACAGTAAGAGAAGAGCAAAATAGACACAAATGTCAACTCTAGATTGAAAGATTTCAATTTCAGGGAATGATTTACAGCTTTTACATGATGTATTCATGTCAGTTAGCTTCCTCTAATCTAGGATTTTGGAACTTGCAAGGCTACCTGGACCTGGAATGTTATATTTCTTAAGGTGATGCTCCCACCTCTAGTTTGCCCCTGCAAAGCTTTGTCTATTTAATTACTCATTTAGAATGCACTTATCATGTCTGGACAACCGACAAAATTACAGCAAACCATGAAGCCCCATATAAAAATTGAAAAGCTTTTTTACCCTCATGAGACTTCTTCAAAGCTGATCAGTGTCTAACCAAAGACTACTGTAGACACCTCACAAAAAGATGTCCTGACTTGTGGAACAGTTTTGCAAGAGCAGTAATTAAAAAATTAACAACAAAATAAAAATCTAACAAAAGCATCATCTTGGTTTAAGAAATCCTGTCCTTCCACTAGATTGTAATATTCAGGCTAATTGTATCAGGGAATTAATTGAAAGGACATTAATGACTAGCTATTATCAGTAGTATAACGCAAAGCAGACATATATTTTTTTACTCAAGGCACAAGAGAGCTCAGGACTCTATTAGTCCTGAGTTATAAGGAGAAACCTTTGTTCAGCAACACACCAAAGCATATGTAACTTGCTTCCTTCCCTCAAAGGTAAACCAAAATAAACAGTCCTACATTCTAGACACAGACCAATTACTTGGTCATCTTGGGTTTTGAAAATGTACATTTCTGCCTGGAAATCCAAAGTACACCCACAGAACAAGTAGCCTTTGCATTCCAGTAGTCACAAGCAAGCACTGCACAAGGGTTCTCTGTGTACCAGTGAAGTTGTATGTACAGTGGAGAATGCTAGAAAAAAGCATGTGCAAGGAATCAGAATCTGTAGCAAGGAAGCCTTTGGGGAGGTAGGTAAATCTGAAAATTTATCTTAAAGGTTACTATTTAAAACATAAGTGTCTTATGAAGAAGAAAATCACTAGTTTTCCAATGGAAGGATAAGGAAGAAAAATGCCCAAGGATTTAAAAGTATAGTCAACAGTGAACTTGCTAAGTTGCATTCAGTCCTGGAAAAACACCAATATACTTCAAAATGCATGAGTGGAATTCTACTGGAAGGGATAATACCAGGAGAAAAGGTGGTCAGGTATTTGAAGGGGCTGCCCAGGGACGTGTTGGAGTCCACATCCTTGGAGGTGTCCAAGGAATACCTGGAAGTGGCACTCAGTGCTCTGGGCCGGGGATGAGGAAGGGATTGGTCACAGGTTGGACTAAGACCACAGATGGTCTCAGAGCTCTTTTCCAACCTAATTGATTCTGTGATACACTAACTGTATTGTCCAGCATAAATTAAAGGCTAATATGCTGCTGGATCAGGAATTCCCTGTCTCACCTGTCATAAAGATCAGGAAGAACTAGAGAGCCAAACTTTCTCCTCAGTGCCTTGCAGAAGCCTCTGGCTGTGTCAGCCTCCTGGGACAGGACACCTGTAATGAGTCTGTGCTCCATCTGTACCCATAGAGGGGAGGTTGAGCTGCCCTGACACCAATCAGGGGCAGGTGGTACAGGAGAGAAGCTCTTGGAACCTCTCCTTCTTCATGGAAAGCAAATTCCTTGGCTTATTTTTTTTTCCCTAGGCATTCAGTCTGCTAGCTGATATTGCTGTGAAATTCAGCCTCTGTAGCCACTCATTAGGAGGCAAATATATTCTCTATTTCAAGCACATGCTGTTTCACCAAGGATTAGGGGTGCAGCAACTTGGAAGTAATGTAAGAGTCATGCATCTATAAACATGCCTTTTGCACAAAAGAAACATTAACTATGAATAAATAGAATCCTTCACCCCTGATTTTACATACGACACCACTCCATCTACCTCAAAACTAATTTTCTTGAGCCACACCTCAGGGTTATGCTCTTGCTTTGCCAATGTAATGGCCATAAAACAGGAAGGCTATCTCAGACTACATTGACTATCCCTCAGTCTTTCTTTCAGTGCACGTTAAATCTTGTCAAAACCATCTACTCCAGCTGCCACACAATTAAACACAACAGCAGAGAGGTATTTTCTAGCTCGATATATGCACCAGAAATGACTCTAGGAATCCTGGATACGTGATGTCAAAGAAAACCTTTTTGTGGCCTCTGAGACTCTTTAGCATCTATAATCCCATTTGCATTAAAACTTCTTTTACTCTGTTTTTTTTGCCTGCCAACACTGTGGTGCATAGACCATTATGTCCTTTTGCCATAAGGTTTGTTTCAGCAGCAAAAACTCTTTGAGGTTGGTTTGTGCAACTGAAGCAAGCTCTACAGAAGAAAAGACCCATAGTTTCACTCACCCAGGAGGTGACAACCTCCTTTCAAATGGTCAGAAACAACTCTGCACAAGCAGAGCTTGAGCTCATGAAGTGCTCTTCCACTTCTGCAACTGGACATTCTCAATATCAAAATTGTGCATGATGGAAAACCCTGAAACCCATCCAATCTCCCCTGTTTCAAAGGTCTGGCATTGTCTGCTGGAGCGCTGGCATGGCTACAAAGTGGAGCAAACCGGGCAAAATCTGATACAGCAACACCTTCAAAGACAGGAAGTAAAAGCAAAGAAAGCATCAGCCAAACCCTTGCAACTAAATATGGCAGCTTTGTAATGTGCTTTCTGAATCACTGACAGGTCATTTCCCCAGATGTTCCCTTGGACCAGCCCTGCTAGCGGAAAGAAATCTGAATTCTGCCAAGCTCACTGCGCTGATACACGAAGGACTTGAAGCTACCAACACTGAGAAGTGGTATGCTACAAGGAATCACAACAGCACTTGTCACACCAGAATCTCCTCCAGGAAAAAGATGGCATGCAAAACCTGTGTTTGCTCACCACCAGTACCCCAGTGTGAAACTCTGCCCAACCTGCACGCAGGCAGAGTGCCATCCCAACACATGGGTTTGGATTTCAGCAGCCAACAGACCATCCACAAGCATGAAGTGTGATAGCTGTGGGCAGGAATCCCAACCCAGAGAGACCAAACTGCTGCCTCTTCTGAGCTAACAAGCCCACAGCTAATAGAATATAGAAATCCCACTTTTAGCAGGATTTTAAAAAAACTTTAAAAATGGAGATGTAGACAGAAAAGGAGTTTTACGGTAAAGCAACAAATGAGATAATTATTTTGTTCCTAAGAACACCGAGGAGAAAATACTCAAGAAGTTTATCAAGGGATATTTTGAGGCCTCTGTGGTTAGCTGATAAACCTTTTGAGTGAGTTTATGATAGCAAGGCCTTTAAGATAACAAGGACATGGGCAGGGCACAACTCTGGCTAGATCAAAGCTGTGAATTAGGGCAACTCTTGCTAAACAGGTGCTTGATGGCTGTTCACCTCTCTTGAGGAAAAGCTTAAAAACTATCCCAAATATGCCCTGTTTCAGCTCTGGCGAACTTTGAATTTCACAGGAAACAAATCAGATGCATATTATAGAAATGAAACAAAAAGACAACCAATGGCTAGCGATTCCTTCAACATATTTGTCCTTGTACAGAGAGAGAGGAAAAATTAAATGAAACCAGAGCAGGGCCCTGTCCAGCACTCCCCTTACTGGACAGACACGGACACAGATGTTGTTACCTCTGTGCAGAACTATGTGGTCAATCATGTTGCGTTTGTATTTGGTGTGGTAGAGACAGAGAGGGCAGCGAAGGTCTTTGGGTCCTTCCTCGGGGACTGCCGAATGCCCGGCCTCCACGTGCATAGTAAAAGCAGATCTGTGAGAGAGGAGGGAGACAATGGGAGCCGTCAGGAGGGGAGCAGTGAGATGTCACACAGCTCTATAAGGGATGTGTGGTGTAAAAAGGTGCAGATGCCACTCAGCCCTGTCTGCACGGCCCCGCAGAGGGGCTGCTCATATGAGCGACACATGAGCAGAGGAAACTGCAGGGCTCCTACCCTCAAGCAGCAAACACTTGCGGCGACAAGATATTCTGCTGCATGGGCTGCTCCATATAGTCACATTACTATAGTTAAGATAGCAAAAGAATTCCCATCCTTCATGCTCATTATCTGTCTTCAGGCTGAAATGTTCAGTGCGCTTTCTCCGGTGAAGGCTAAATTTTTAGCAAGTTGAACAAAATCCAACTGTTCTGGACTTGCAGAGGGGAGGAAAAACTCATTTCAGGCAGAAAACATCCTTAACCATCTTGATCTAACCAGCTAAACTGTTTTAGATTTGTTTAGGTACAAAAGGGATTTTTGTTCATAGTGAGTTTGGCACTGAGTGGTTTAACTTTCAAAGCATCAGCTGTAATAATCTGAAAACTCAAGACTTTGAATACTGTATTTATTAGTGTGCAAGAATGAATGAATACCTCACATTACTTTTGAGCCAAACATTTCATGCTGGCATTACACTGGCTGCATACTTAGAAGTTGCAAGAGATATGCATAGCAGAAGAAATTAACTGTACATCCACCTAACCACAAGCCCAGCAATTGAAATCAAAGCTGTCTCTAAACTTGGGGCACTTGGTAACTTTTTTCTAAAGCAGTGATAAACCTTGCAAAAGCTAAGGGGCTTGACACATTGAACTAGAGTAAAAAGTGGCTTTGGATAAAATCCAGCAATCATTGAATTCTGCAGACACATTTCTATCAACTTTGGTCATGGCTTTCATGCTTTTAAGTTTCTACAATGGCTTGAAGAGGGGATTGATATGTTTTTGGGGATATTTTTTGCCTCCTGCTTCCCTTTTTTAAGACAGAAAATACACTGCGAAGAACGTGTTTAAATTATTGTTGTTTGATTTTTTTCATAATATCAAGGTGAAAGAAAATGGCACTGGCAAGACACAGACAGATTGGATCTGTAAATTTCTGGACAGAGCAATAAGGATTTTTAACATGGGGAGAGCAAAGATGAAGCAACAAAAGGTAGAGACATGTAACTAGAGTCTGTTCCCATGTGGGTTCTTTCATGTTTGTGCTCAACATTTCCTTCAACATTTCCTCCCCTTAATCCAGTCGTACTGTTTACTGTCACTCTCAACAAGTTTAAGACCTCAAGTGTCAGCTGAGAGTGTTATGCTTGAGGGCCCAGCACATCAGGAGGAAATGATGAACTGCACAGGTGCCGCCTTCTTTTTTCCTACAGAAGAGCAGCTAAACACACACACACACACACACACACACAAGCACACAGGGCACCGAGTGTTTAATTTTCTGAAATGTCTCTGTATGCTATCAGACATGCTAGAGAATAGCATCTTTTTATCATTTCAGCTAGAAAGACTGAGGGGAAAATAAAATTACATGAGAAGGGTTTCTTCAGTTAGGTGATATAAATTTCCCCATTGCCACAGGACACTTGACTGTCCCACGTTTCATGCTGGTTGCATGTGGAAATTGCATTATTTTTGCGAAGAAAATTTTCACACTTTAGGACAAAGGGATCATGAAATGATAGTTTTTGATTCTTAGAGAATCTCAGAGAGGTAAGGAGTGGTGCAGCAGAACTTCCACCTTGGAGTTCCAGAGGGCATCCTGAAGGACAAAGGAATCCAGGAACACTGGATATTCTCCAAGTAGAAAATCCTAAAGGGGCAAGAACAGATTCACTCCACGTGCCAAAAGATGAGACTGGCCTGGCTGAACAGAGAGATGTATCTGAAACTTGGGGAAAGAAGGAGAGTTTATGACTTTTGCAAGAAGGATTGTGCCAAGCAGACAATGGGGATGTTGTGAACCTGTTAGCCTCAAGTTGCACCACAGGACATTTAGATTGGATGTAAGGAAAAAATTCTTCCCAGAAAGGGTTGTCAGACATGGGAAGAGGCTGCCCAGAGAAGTAGTTGAGTCACCACCGCTGGAGGGATTTAGCAGACGTGCAGATGTGTCACTAAGGTTTAATGTGGGGCTTGGCAGTCCTGGGTTAATGGTTAATTCAATGATCTTAAGGGTCTTTTTCATCCTGAACAATTCTGCAAGGGCTCACTGTGCTTTTGTCTGCAGCAGATGGTACCGGCTGTAGTAGGAAAGAAGAAAATGGATTACATGGATGCTGCTGTGATCTGGCATGGCATTCCCTATACTCTCCCTGGTCAGCAGTGGCCAGGTTTCTGTTAGCTACAGCCAGCTCTCAAAGACCTCAGAAATCTTTTCAAGTCCTAAAAAGAATCCCTTACGAGCTGTTCATCTGTTTTGCACAGTACTTACTTAAAGCCTGTATAAAAGGAACAATCTTTGCACTTGAAGAGCTTTTTCCCTCCATGCTTGTCGCGGTAATGGCGCCGGATGCTCTGTATGTAACCCGAAGAGAATTCGCAAAATTCACAGTTAAGGATGGCTTCTGCTTTTTCCACTCCTGCAGCACTCCCGGAAAGTGGGATTGGACTGATGTTGTTGTTGTTCCTGGCCAAGGCTGCAGACTGGTAGTGGTTCAACTGCTGCTGAACATCAGGGGGCTCCGAGTATGAAGAGTCTGCAGGGAAACAGAACGAAGCTGTTATGGATCAAAAGATCTAAAAAAGGTTTGACGATGCCTGCTCCAGAACCTACTGGCTTTCGGAGGGGGTTGATCAAGCTGTTGGTTATGAAACTAATCCTGCTTTCTGAAGGGATTAAGAGGTGCAGCACTTCTTAATCTAATTTAGTATGTATTCTACAATTTATAAGGTGAGCAATATAAATAATGCTTTTTTAGATCTGATTTGGGGAGGAAAGGAGTGACATACATTTGAGTTACACTAGTTGGAAAAGAACCCTGATTTTAAGATACTTAGCTTGTGAAGGTAAAGCCTGTTAATCATACTGCCAAATGTTTTATGTGTTTGGCACATAAATCACACCAGATTCTCTCAAATATGTCATGCCAGTTCACACGAGGTGAAGATCTGGCACAGGATACATGTAAATAAATTATCTATATGGAAAAAATAAAGAAAAAAAGAAGAAAAATTAATTTATACCCTTCCCTATTCATGCTGATGATGTTAGAAATTAAATCATCATTGGGGGAAAAAAAAAGAAAGTTTAATCACAAATTCCAGTAAAGCAAACTTTCAAACCACTGGTTTGCTATACTGAGATCTCTAAAGACACATCCCTTCTACAAGCCAGCAGAACTCTGCCATACAATTTTAATGGCAGGAGGAACAGAGTCCAGAGTTTCAGTACTGAAACTGAAAAGCTGTAATATGTTGGTTGGATACCCCAAAAAAGGCGTGTGGGGGAAGGGAGTGTGGTGTTGAACCTTTCCCAACACACTGCTTGAATGTGAAGGTTAGGAATTCATCTGCTTTGTTCTACATAACTCACAGCTGCCCATGAATGGCACAAATCAAAGCAGAAGAATAAAGCATAGATGAATTTCAGTGCAATTTTCCTGAATGGAAGACAAAAGGCTCTTTTCCTAAGCTTTCTAGAAGAGGGGGAGAAAAAAGCAAGGAGGGAGGGGAGGTGGGAGGGAAGTCAGGACACAAACTGTACCAGCCACCTCCTGCTTTGATGTGTACTTCATTTTCCAAAGCTGAATTCCCCAAGGCTAGATATACAAGAATTCCTTAACAGGCACGCATTTGTGGGAACTCAACACCATCCATTCCAACCAATTAGTATGAGGAAACAAAAGACAAACAGACCCATACAACATTGAGTGTGGGGACTTCTCCACCTGTCTTCAAAAGAGCAAAATGCTTGCTGCCTTTTCCCACTACCACAGGTGGGGGTTACACATGCCCCAAAAATGAGTAACAAATAATGACAATTAAAAAAAACAAAACAAACACCAAAAGAAAACAGATACAGCAGGCAAATGTCTCCAGGTTCCTGTGGCTTCACCACCAGGTGTACATAGCAAAGAAAATGGCAGAGACATGAAAGATTTTGGGAAAACAAATGAAATCCAGTTTTGTTTTTCCTTATCCAAGCCCCATGAGCTGAGTGAGGCTGGATTACAACGCAGCATTTATCATCTCTTGCTTTCCCCACTTCTACAACACGTTCACTTCTACAACGTCTGTTCACCAGGAAGGCTCGCAGTCAGCTCCACCTGTTAAAATGTCAAGGCTTTCCTTCCCTGTGTTTGAAGCACACTCCCCATATCCTTTACTTTGGCACAGGACAGGCCTGAGGAACCACAAACCTTCTGCAGAAGTCTGTTTTCTCTCAAAGGCAGCAACTGTGTGCTCACTCCTCCTTTGGGACAGAACCTTGAGAGCTCAGAGGGGATTTGCTGACTCACTTCTCTGGGCTACCAGGTTCAGTGATTCTAAAAGCTCAAAACACAAGTTAAAAAGATCTCCTAGCAGGGGTGAGGCAACCTAAAAAGAAAGTTCATAGCATTTGAAACAGGTTGTTTGGTGTTTTTTTAATGTGTACTGGTCAAATTACTCTTTAGGGTATTGAAGTCTACTTTGTGGCTCACTTGTTCTCCTCCTCAGGAAGAGAGGATCAAAAACTTCCACAACACCACCAATGCTCCTGACCAAAGCCCCAGAGATATCCATGGCTAAGAAAGCTACAGGTCTAAATATGATTCTCTTCAGGAGAAGGAAGTTCTGCTGTTGTAAGATCTACTGTACTTCAGATATTTTTACTCCTCCTATCATCTGGTGTCTATTATTCCAGCTTTAGAACTTTCCATCGGTTATTTACACAGCCCTGTGGAATCTGGTATGTGAAAACCGCAGAAGTAGATAGTTTCATGTCAATTCCCACACACAAAAAAAACAACAAAGAAGTACATCATGTAGCTTTCCCTGTCATCAGAAATAGCCAGGAGAAAATTCTACCTTTCACACTGGCCACCTCACAGTTTTAGTATATTACACTCCATTACACATTTTAAAAAGAGTTATGGTATTTACCAGAAAAAAAACCCAAAAAAATCTGAAGAGTTTTTCCAGTGAGTCTTACCCCTGAACAATGGCATGCACAGCCTAGTGTACTCTTTTCCTTTCCCCTTGCCAAATTCTTTCATTACACTTGCTGCAAACTTGCTGCAAGTGCAAGATTTAGCACTTCCTGAAGGAAAACACTCAGGATTAACACACGTGCATAGGGCTTCTGTTGGTGTCTGAGAACCAGCTTTGCCAGACAGCTCTCCTGGCAAGAAGCTGCAGCCCAGCTCCACCGGGAACATCCTGGACAGAGCCCAAAGCTGACTGAAGGCATGAGAAGTTTTTCCCTTGGTTCAGTGAGCCCCACCTTCATTGTGCCCACTCCCAAACCAGCAGAGGCAGGGGAACAACACCAACTTGCCCCCAGAGATGCATTCTGACATACAACAGAATGCTGACAGAGCAAACTGCCAGCAAATGACAAACAGTAGATGGGGGTGAGCTTTTGGACTTTTTTTAAAATTTATTTTTTCAAAAGTGGAGTCTTAGAGAAGGGTCAGGGATGGCAAATCCACAGTCACAGAGCAACAGCGTTTTTTTAAAAAAACACTTCTTGTTGCTCTATTCCTGCTGGATGAGTAGGCTGATGTTCCAGACATATTTTGGAGGTGTTGCCCCAACAACAGGATGCCAGGCTGGAGAATGAAGGCGTAGAGCTTTTCCTTCAGAGCTGACACAAAAACTGAGTCATGGTCATACACAATGCAAGTTCTACCTCTTCTTTTTTCTGCACCCCCAAGCACAAAGGGCTGGGAGCACTCTGATAAAGTGTTAACAGCCTTGGCCTAGAGCGGGAAGAGGTTTTAGCTGTCCACTTCTAAAAAAGCAAAAAAGACCCTAAAAGCCTACAAAGTCAGAAAGCAGAAAACATTTAAAATAAGCAAAAGGAAGATTTAGGAATATTTGCATTAAGTACATGTAAAACACAACAGCAGCAAATAAACACAAATAGAAAGGAAGTTAAGAAAAATAAAACACCAGGAAGTACCATTTACATTTTAAGGAAAAAAGGTGCTTTTTTTTCACTAAACAACCTTGAGGCAGCAAAAGAAAATAAAGCACATCCATATATGCAACGAAAGGGAAGAAAATGGAACATTTAGCCCTGACACGTTTGAAACAATCAAACAAACAAAAAAAGCCCACACCCAAAACACTGAGATTCCTTTTTAAAAACTAATTGTATTCAAAACAGATGGAAGGACTTCACAGTGCAACTCCAAAAAGAAGGTAACAGCAGAGGATGATCTGTGATAAAATGAAGGCCACCTATAGTCATGTCAAGAGGCAAAAATTAACAGTGATAGCTATAGTTAAAAACGGAAAGAACAGCAGCAACGCTGCAAATCTCAATTTTGAGATTTTACATATGGCACCTACCTACAATATTGCCGGCACAGGACAAGTAACTAGGCCAAAAAATAATGTAACCCCTGTCAGCACCTATGGATCTAAAAGGTATTATCTTTCCTTAGTATAGAAGAGTGTTTTTATACCCAAAATTCCAGAAATTGAGAGGAAAGCAGGAGAAATGATTGTCCATGCAGTGATTTATCAACACAGCTGTATCTAAATTACTGCTGCATTCTGGTAAGAACACACAAGCAAGTCTCACTGTGTCCCTCCACGGGCATTTCCAGAGTTCCTAAAACACCAAAATGCCTGGTCAGGGATGCTGTGACCCCTAAAACTTCATCCAGACTACAGTCCCAAAGACTGGGACAGATGAGTGTGCCAACAAATCTGGGAGTTACTACCTCAGTCAAAAGAGCAAGGCAATACAGCCATGAAAATTTAGCTTGATTCCCTGTATATCCTGAGGTCACACACTGGGAAAAAAAAACCTACAAAGAAAATATACAATGAAAACCCACCACAGAAGCAAAATGAAAATCCAAGTTTCATTGGATCCTGTGTAGCATATAACATGTTTGAGATACCTCAATGAAAACAAAACTTGAGGATTCTTCCACGAGAAAAAAAACAATGCAGTTTCAGATCCTGAACTGAAAACATAAATTAACAGAAATTCAGTGTTGTTTCAGTTCTTTGTAGGTATTTTCAGAGGTATCAACGAACACCATATGCAACAACAAAAAACTTCCATAAGACTCCTAAACCCAACTACAATAGGCCAGAAATTCACCCAGAAAAAAGGACCTATTACAGGGAGGAAATTAAAGCACTGCTTCATCCTTTTAGGGTGGACAGAACCAGTAACATAAACACTTTCATGCCTGCACAGTGATGGATAGGGGTAGAGGGAGGAGCACTGCTCAGGAAAAGCAGCTGTTGGAGTACACTGGAAAGTGACAATATTGAATCTACAGAATTTTAATAATTTAGTAGCTCAACGACCGGGAGGAGTCACTGGGAGATGAAAGTGAAGACACCATGCTCTTCTGACATATTCACACAGAAACATCAACCAGTCAAAAGAGACCAGCATGTGTAAGAACAGTGAAACTAGGGACAGAGATATCTGACTCATGAGATAAGACAAAAACCCAAAGGGAATGTATAAATAACAGAAGGTGCTTAGTAACGCTTTGTGAGGAAAACAAAGGAAATTAAATATTAATACCTAGGCCTGGGACATTCTGATCTGAGAGAAAATGTTCTAGAGAGACTAAGAGAAAAATATTTCAAATGCTATTTACTTTTATCCCAATTCATTCATAAAGAGAAAATTTCTATGAAGAACGACAGAAAGAAATCCAAGGATTTAAGAAAAGCAGCAGTTTTCTCTGGATAGAAACAAATTTGTAAAACCAAGTAAAGAAGCAATGCTGCACCAAAGAACACCAACAAACAACATAAGGCCAATCACTATTTTAAAATGCTTAAGATAAGCGTAAGGGTGGAATTTAGGAGATTTAGGAGCACAATCCCTTCCAAAATCCAACAGGACTCAAAATCACCAGCTGACTGAGTGGCAAGATTGCACATAGCCATGAATGGCAACAGCTTGAAAAGTGGGAAGGTGGCAAAGCAGGGTGTCACACAAAGATTGTGAAGACAGCACACATTTGTTCACTTTATGCCACAAGCACTGACCTGGAAGGAAGAGTATGTGGGAGGGTGAAATGTTCAGGCAATAAATGAAGCTGAGGGGAGGCGAAGATAGAAGAGACTAAGACTCAGAGAGATGCAACTAAACATTCATGAAGAAGTTCAGGGAACCAGACAGTCCAAGTCTTGTTCACTGTGTGTTTAAAAACAGAGTGTGAGCCTAGTCCTCTACTTAAATTCTAATTTCTGCTTAAGAACCTTTACATTTTGTCAGAATGTTGTGAGTGAGAGATAACAGAAACAAGTTTTGTGCCCTCACTCGCACACCCCAATAGAAAAAAGCAAAGAGTAATCACAAAGTAAAGAAAGTAAAGCCCTGGAATAAAATTACAATTTAAGGGATTTAAACACCACTACTACCCAAAAAAAACCCCACAAAAAACAACAACAAAAACCCAAACAACAAAACAACAAAAACAACAAGCAACCAACCAAAAAAAAAACAAAAACAAAAACAAAAACCACAAAAACAAAGGAAAAAAAACCAACAAACAAACAAAAACCAAAAAACACAAACAAACAAAACAAAACCTTGTTGGTGGAATTTATTTCAGCATTATCTCTAAAGGCCACTTCTTGGATCATGCCAGACTTTTGTGAGAAAGATATTACATGTATTTCTAAGCCTCAGAAGGGAGCAATGAGAAAGGCACATGAACTATGCAATCTTGTTTATTCAGAAGAGGTGAGAGAAGCTATGTCTTTATATGTATTTCTTTATAACTTTGAATTTCCTCTAAAATTGTGTGCACACTATCACTCTGATTGGGACAGAGACAGGATAGAGGCTATGCAGCTCCTTGTGCTAATACCCAAGTAATTTCCAAGGAACATAAATTTCACTTATTACAAAGAAAATAATAAATCAGTTTTATCATCTGAATCACTCCACAGAATGACTCTCACACTGCTGCCTGTACAAGAATTTTGGAGTTTCACAGTTGAGATCAAGAGTGGCTACAACAATCTATAAAAAACAATGATGCATTTGAAAGCAGCAGGAGCTAATTAAGATTTATGGAGGAGTAATATAATTGATGAAATAAATTATACCACAGTATTTCCGTAAGAAGAAAAAGATCAGTCCAGGAGATACCCATGCCCCTCTGTTTTAGAGTATCCAACACCACCAGGAATTCCTATTTACATGAGCTTTCAAGGCAGGCACAATCCTGCTGGGCTGATGCTGTGATTAGGAAGGATCAGTTTAGTGCTCAGGAAATGCTTCACCATAACTTCTACTCATCCCTTGTTTTCATCTCTTCTCCCCACACCAATATTTCCTTCCTGGTGTCAACTCAAATTAACTCTCCTGTTCCGTAGATTACTTGGCTGCTTACTGGTCACATTTAGGTTGCACACAACCCTCTCATTGCAAACAGAATTAAATTCCATTGCCTAAACACAGAATTGCACTTAAAACCACGATTTTCTACTTGTCAAACACTGGGACCTCCATGAACTTACCTATTTCCATAAAACGCAATTAAAAAAAAGTTTGTCTAGCTATTCCTTATTCTGTTGGATCAAACTCAAACTTCATAGATGGAAGTGCATTTACAGAGAGGGGAACACAAACAGAACTGGAAAGAGCTTTAGCAAGACACTGATTTAACCATAACCAATCGGCTAAAAGGACTTACTGGTAACAGGCTCTTTTGGAATTTACAAATATACAAAGTTCTACTTCAACTGATTTTTCACTCAACACAATAATAATTTTTTTTCTTATTCATCAGTAACCAAATGATCCTCATGCTATTGTGTTCCATTATTTCCTTCTAATTTTTATGGGCATTTCATCAGGTATTTTTTGCATTTCCTTCTCTATATGATCCTTTTATATATTTGTATTAATACAAACACAGTGCCACAAGCATACATGTTTCAGTCACCTAAATGCTCACTCTCCTCTAAGGCTTGAAATAAAGAGGAAAAAAAATCAATTTATCAAGCAATACTTATTGCCATTCTGTTTTAAAACTGGCCCTAAAATTGCAGTGGCAGTATGTGGCACCAAGGATTCTTTCTAGCCACAGAGCTCAGGACCCTGAACTTGTGTAATTTGTCCTGGAGACCTCCAGCACACACCTTGATATTATTGTCAACAGAAAGTCCTCATCTCTGTCACTAGCTCTGAGCTCAGAACACTCTGGGCAGTATTTTCAAGCACTTGCAGTAACAATGTTCCTTAAAGAAGAAATAAAGACAGATACTTAAATGTGAGATTTTGGGCTGTCAACTATGGTGATAATACACATGCATTTTAACAGAGCTAAAATAAGCAAAGAAGTTTTACCTCTCTGCCAAGAACCAAATCCCTCCAGCATGTTTTAAATCAATGGGATAAATTGGAGTCTGAGGTGACAGGGAGAAAATCAGTGAGGCTGACAGAAAAGGCTGTGAATATATGGGAATTATACTCTGCAGAAATGCCCTCTTGTACACCCTTGCTCAAGTCACACCCTGTATCCCTTTGTGCCAACAGCATGTGTTGAGTGATCACAAAATCCCCAGACATACAAGAGATCAGCACCTACCACTTTGTCCTGTACCCTGAACATGAAAACCAGAGCCAAAAGAAAGCAAAAACCTCAGGAAAACAAACAAAAAACCACAACAGGAGTCAGGATATGGTTCTTTCTTTTCACTGTGGATGCTATCAGGTAACTTCTTTCTGCTCAGAAGAAACCCAGGAGATGTTTCTTCCTTCATTTATTTCCTGATCTGCCCAAACATTTTGTCTTCTCCCAACCCTAGGTAAGCCCTTCAGTGCCACAGCAATCCCATCACAACAGGGTGGCCAACTCCATACAAGGCTGACACCAACCTCCTCCCAGCTGCATGAGCTCCAGCCTGCGCCCTGCTCAATCTCAGCTTTGCCTTTGCCCATTCAACTCAAGCACAAAAAACAGCACCAGAAAAACAAGCACAGTGAACAGTGAGCTGACACTCCCCTCAGCACAGCCAATGACATCTCCCTCTGTTCCGCCAGCCACAGAACAGTTCTCAACATGCTGCAGGAAAAGGCCAGAAGCCAAACAACTATAACCCAGTGGAAGAGAGCTACAGAGAACACGGTCATCCCCCCAGTGCCTCAGGACCTCAGAACAGTGAGGAGTTTGTTCAGTAAAAGTGGAGGTGAACAAGCCCTGTGCTTGTTCCACCAGTCCCTGCCAATCTGATGAAGGAGAAAAGTCCTATCTGATCCAGGATCTGGTATTTAGCTTAACACTGACCACAAGGAGTAAGACACACCAACAACTACCACAGAGTTTTAAAAGCACTGTAAGGCAGTGTGGCCACTGTGGGAAGAAGAGATAGGCAAAGGCTGAGGGGAAAGCAGGAACTTGCTGTAGGTTAGAGAAAGAAGGAACATGACTGGGGAAAATAAAAAAAAGTAGCCTGGAGGCAGCACAGGTTAATCTGACATTTAAGAGTGAGCATGAGGTATCACTCCTGTGTGGCACAAAAGCAAGGAAACAAGCAGAACAAGCAGACAGCTCTTTGCAGCCCAACTGTGACTACAAAAGCAAAGGCATCTTCTGTTCTGCAGTATGCAGGTGATCATATTTCATCCTTAGCATGGATGCAATCCTTCCAACTCACCTGGCAATTAAAGCAATTAGCTGTTGAAGCTCTGCCTGAATTTGCCCTGTAGTCACTACTGGCTCTCTGCCCTTCAAGTCAAACTGCAGCAAAACAAAAGGGTCTGAAACTTCAAAAGAGTCTTTGTCCAAGTCCCTCCTCCCAAAACAAATCCCAAACCTAGAAATAAATACATCCTGCTGTAATACAAAGTTTTCTGGCTGTGGAGACTGACCAAAACACAAAAACACACAAGCAACAATGACAGAGAAACAGCACCAAAGGGGAAGAGACCATCTTAGGAACTTTCTGCCCTGACTGCAAGGTTAGAAAAATAACCCTTATTAACAGTAACAGTGCACTTGAATAAAAGTAAGCAAGTCAGCCACAATCCATGATGTGGATTTAAAAGACTCAACAACAACAAAAAACAGGAGATCCCAAAAATTGGAGTAGTATGTCTGACCATTTGGAAAGCCTGCCTCTCTTCTGAAAGGTGGAAGGCAGAATCATGACTCACTGGCACCAAATTAGGGGATTTTCTTGAAATGGTACCTTGCTGCCCATATCTCTCCCCTCATCCTAGTAGTACATGAAATTGCTTTAGCAAAACCTGCCAAAGGCCCTCTGCACCCTTCAGGAGTTCATCTGTGAAGCAGCACAGTTGAAAAAGTGTACAGAAATGGGAAGGGATTTACAGTTCTGGAACAACAGTCCAAGAAACAAGACTTAGTCAAGCAGTTTTGTGCCCAGCCTAGCTCTGGCAAAGCAAGCAGATGTATTTCTATTTCAGCCTCTAGATGAGGCAAAGTTATTTTCCACTGGCAAAGGCTGAAGTTCAGGAAAAAAAATCTGGAACAGGGCACTGGATGTTTCACTTAGCAGTTTTCAATGCATTTGCTGCTGCAAGTAATTAAATTTAATGAAGATGTTGACATACATGTACTGGGAGTCTCAAGAAATCTTCTAGTTCTGTCCTTACATGTGTTTTGTGATGTGTGCTAGTATTAATGATAGATCCTATCTGTTTTGCACAACAGTGAAAAGCATAATTATTGAGCTTTGAGGGCACACAAAAAGTGTGTTGCCTTCTACAGAACAAGAACTGGTGGCCACTAAAAAGAAATGGTCTTATACCACAGCAGCATGACTAAGGAGACATTAGAAACTACATCCAGGTCTGCTTAGCCTTGCACTTTGCTGCTGCATTTTGACAATTCAATAGTCCTAAACACTAAAATTTTAAAAAGCTATAATTTGGAATTACTGCATGCAGTCATGATAGAAAGAAAATTTATGAGGCCCCAAATCTGCCAGTCATATGAATAAGATGCAGTGCTTTGCTCCCCAACATGATTAGGCCAAAGGGGTTATTTTCAAAAAATAAAGGGCTACTCCAAAAATCAATAACAGCAGCCAGGGCAATTTAGGGCAGGTATTTCACATGCTCTCAAGAAGCCTTTGCTGTGGCTGAAGTCATAATGTGAAACCATTCATCAATCCATTGAGTCATTCTGCTTTACAGATTTTATTATGAACTTGTGTGTCTCTCCAGTTTGTGAGAGGAGGGCAGATCACCACCTCCACAGCCCCTGAACACAAACACACATTTATAACACCATTCACTTCTGCTGTTCTTAGCGTTTTCCCACATTCAGCCACAAAATTTTTGTGTCTCTGCCTCACTTGCAGCTATTTCTTATAGAAAGAGATGGGAGCATTCAAATGTGGTGCCCTGGCAATGCAGATTTTGGGACTGCGTTGCCTTGCCCTCAACAGGAGCAGAGCTGGGACACACAGAGCCCCACAGGATGACACCACCATCAAAAAAACCCAAAAAACCCATTCTGGCCAGAGATTAACACAAATGAAAGTTCTTATTCTCACAAAGGCTGAAAGAACATGGAAGCAGATCTTGTGAGAAGATTTATCCAGCCCTCCCAGCAGTTTGTAGTATTTCAATTTACAATTAACTTTTGCTGCTCAAATTCTCAGAACTGTTAAGGACATTTTAGGGTAAATCACAAGTAAGTAAATTCAAACAAACAAGCAAAACACTCATGCAAAAATATAGAAAATCCCCACCATTTCCTCCTTGCATGACAAAACTATCAGGAACTATCAGGAGAGCAAAAGAACATTTTACCACAACGGCAACCTCATTGTGTCAACAAGAGCTGGACACTACAAACCATTCAGTGTCCCTACGTTATGAAAACCAGAAAAACAGCACTCACGACCAATATTTTCTGGGGGATTTTTCATGACTGTTTGTGAACACTCACAAAACAAAATATCATCACTCCACATCCCCCCCCCCAAAGCCCACACAGTATTTTACTTCTGGTGAGAAGAGGACACAGTGAAAACAGGTTCTTCATATATTAAAATATTGCCCAGCAGGTGAAGAGGGGTACGGTAAAAAGACAGGATCTTTGAATGATGTATCTGTAATAAAAGAGCGACATCATCACCTTCTTACACTACTGCCCTAAGAGAAGCACACACACTCTGAAGGATTGTTATTAATTGGACTGAAGGGGTTGTTATGCTTTCTAATGACAGCTGTCACCAGAATTACAGTTGGGAAGGATAGGTCTGCCCAAAACGTTCAGCACCTCCTCCACTTTAGCTTCAGTTCCATGAAAAATCTATGAGGCACCTCAAAGCACTTTTGAGATGTCCACTTGAGTATTTCAGGTAAGTCTGCTGCTACCAACACAGAACTGAAAGAGCTGAGTCACAGAAATCTAAATACATTCACTTCTTTTAATGAACGGATGGATCTAAAAGAACAAAAGGAACGTTCTAATTGTCAGGGAACAATTTTTGCAGGGAAAAGAAGCATCACAGAAATTCCCCTGGGTTGGTGTCCCAGAGCAGCTCTATCCAGACATGCACTCTGCCACTATAATTCAGTACCCTTCTCCCTCTTCTGCATTTTTACAGAGCTCAAAAATCGATTAGTTCTGCCAGCTCCCCAAATCTCCCCAAGCCACCCTGCTATATTTCCTACTGCAAACACAGTATTCATTCAGAGGCAGGAACAGCTCCTTTCTGCAACCATTTCAATTACACAAGCCTGCTGCACACCTATGAACCCACAAAACAAGTTTCCTAACAATGGGATGCAGCCTTTTGTCTGCCTTTCACCCCAGCCCAGGTTCAGTGCTGCATCCCTGGTGAATTAACTTTGATCACAGTTCACACTGGAGGTTATTCATATACACCAACAGATAAAATTCAGCTACTCTACACCATGTGAGTCCTTCCTAATACTCCAGTTGGACATAACAGTTCCTGTATTTCCTATTATTGGGACCAGTATTTCATCTAGTCTTTCACACCACCCACAACTCATAGGCCTGGGCCACAGAGGCAATGATTTATTGCCTTCTAAAAACCCAAAAAACACACAATGCCGTAAGAGCAGCCACCATTAACCTGATCTGCAGCCAACTGTATAATGTGAAAAAATGACTTAAAGCAGGTTATTCCTTCCTCAAGCAATACTGAAAATGCTAACACTATTATTGTAACACTTGTACTTGTCTGACCAGCTCCCCAGTGGGGCTTCTATTATTGTCAAAGTGACTTAACCATTAACCTCATTTAAAGATGATCTAGCTAATTGGGACAAACTTGGCCTTGGTCTCAGGCTGTAGTACAGATCTAGGCAATAAAGTCAACCCAATGAAATCCTGTTGTTAACAGTCATCGTTTTAACTGTTTTGAGGAAGAGTTCTTAAAGGCTACAAAATTATTCTCTACAGGATACACCAGGCATTCTGAACTTTAACTCCACTAATCAAGAGTTAGAGCTCCTAGGATAAGCAAAATTAAAAAAATAAGCAACTGAACCATCCTTCCCCAAACTGACTATTGTTCTGTATCTCTCCACACACCACTAACAAAAGACTGCTAACACATAGGAAAGGCTAGGACAGACACTGAAAATTATTCTCCACTTCTTATGTCAGTAATGGAACATTTTATTTTTAAAGCAGAAAAAAGATCAGTAGAACACATCTCAAGATATACTCAGCTTGTTGGATTAGCTTAAGCAAGCATTAGCAAAAAAACTCAGTAGCTGCACTGTTCCAGACAACTCATAGACAAAAGGTTGTCTGGGAGCAACTGGTCAAAATCTCTTGATACAATTTTGATTCTGACCCAAAAAGTGACTTGCTAAATCACAAAAATATTTTGCTGCCTTTTTTTTTTTTTTTTTTTTCTCTTTAATGAAGTATTTCTATGCAAATTATTTAATTCTTTCAATTCCTTTCAGCCATTTTCTGAATTTACTTTCTTTCATTTTTTCTCATTTCACTTCTGGGTTTTTGTTTGTTTGTTTGTTTGGGCTTTTTGTTTTTGTTTTTGTTTTGTTTTGTTTTTTTCTGGTGAGAAAGAAAAGGAAAATAGGAAACCAAAAATGCTACAAAATGATTACTGATAATATTTACCTCTCATCCTTAGTTCACCAGTATCCCAAGAAAAACAGCAAACAACAAAACTCCTGCAGTTTAGCAGCTAGAACCACTCAAGTGTCTGGGAAAGAAAAGTATTTTCCCCTCTTCTAACACAGCTTCTATCCATTCCAGTTCTTTGAACATCTGAAACTATTCTCCTTCCATGTCAATGAAATTCATCCAGGAATTAAGGCTGGGTTTTCTTTTTCCCAAAGAAGAGCTCTTCTCTTAACTGGGAGGCAGTGACACCAAAAGATGCCTCATAAGGTACTACTTAAAAAGCCTTAAAACTTGCTGTGATACCCCACACCACCTCTTCTATTTCTGTGTTTAAACAGTGTCCCTCTTTCTGCTGCTTTCCAAGCATCCTCTACACATCCCTCCAGCACAAGGGGATTAACACCTTTCAAAAGAAGCATTGGAAAATAAGTAACAGTGCTCAGGTTCTCCTTCCTGCAGCTAAATATCTGAAGGCACTTTTGGTGTCCTCTGTACAGTAGATAGCAACACTATTTACTCTTCCTACTATTACAGGTTCACATTTAAAATTTAATCATGTGGTTTCATCAAAGTGGTCTACCCATGAGATTAGATATTAGGAAAAAATCATTCCCTGTGAGGATGGTGAGGCCCTGACAGAGGTTTCCCATAGAAGCTGCAGCTGCCCCATCCCTGGAAGAGCCCAAGGTGAGGTTGGATGGGGCTTGGAGCAACCTGGGATAGTGGAAGGTGTCCCTTCCCATGGCAGGGGGGCAAAAGGAGATGATCATCAAGATCCCCCTTCCAACCCAAACCACTCTATGTTTCTATGAATATAAAGGAAAATCAGGAGCATGGATGGAATTTTAAGACCTTTTCCCACTGGCTATGAATAGAAATTATGAGCCTGAAATATTTTCTACAATGTAAATCTCTGCTAGCAAAGCCAGCAGTGTCATGTTCCAAAGTCAGCTGAAGCAGTGAGGGAACAAATTAATGTAATATGAACTGGTGAGGACCTAAAGCAGATCACTTCCTACAACACCACGTTTACTCTTGGTTTTGATGCAACTTCTGGTTTCCTCTTAATGGCCAAATGAAGACGCTTTTGGTGCAAAGCTGCCTGCAATTTGGTTTGCAATAAAAATATTAAGCAGCACCTTAAACAATTAAATTCTCACTCTGAGGCACCTCTTACCATTAGAGTCCTCCACTTCTTCAGCAGGAATGTGGTTCTTGGAGGTGTGGTGGGCGTGTGAGGCTGCAAGGTTGACAATGCGGGGTCTTGGTAGTGTCAATGCTTTCCCATGCACTTTCAAGGAGTGCTCTTTCAGCTGGCTGATTGTCATGGTGGAAAATGAGCAGGAGGAACATTTGTAGGCATGTTCACCTGGGTGAGCGAAATACAGGCAAGTCATCAGCTCACAAAAGAAACAAAATGGGGCCTTCACACTTCTCTTACTGAACTTGGCAGTAAAATTCCCATGTACTCTTCAGCAAAGACTGATCCCAATGGAAACAAGCTATGCATGTCTCCTTGTCAGAGCAGTCTGGAGTCTGTGGGTGTAGACACCTGCTTTAGACCAAAGTATCACTTTCTGGTAACAGCAGATCCTTGTACAGTGGCTGATGTCAAGAAAAACAGAGACCAGATTTTCAGCATGCCTATGTTGCATGGTATGGGAAGAAAACAGACTCTGGGATGAAAATGGAGTAACTTAACCATAGCACTTCCAAATTTGCTTGGGAGCACAGCAGCTAGAAATGGTGAAGTCATTTGTTTCTGCATGCAGCACATCCAGCATCATTATTAATGAAGCAAGAAGGACACTACAAAACTCTAACAAAGGCCGCTCCACAAAAAGAAAAAGAAAGGGGGAAAAAAAAATTATGTGGTGTAATTACATTTGGGAAAGGTTACCATTTTCCTTACGAAAAGCCTGCCTTTCGGCAGCATCAATCTTCACAGAAGTGGCAACCAAGTCAAGGCTGGTGAAAATGGCAATGCCAAGTACAAAAGGCTGTATCTACCAGGCTGTGTGGAAGTGTGTCATGAGAAAGCACTAAAAGAAGTGAAAGAACAGAAATAATGCACAGCAGAGGATTTAATTTTGAATACATTCCAAGCCATAGAAACAGCAAACAAGGGGAAACAAATCCTGATACAAGATTTGTTTTGCACGGAGGCATGGAGGCAATTGGATCACAAAGTGAAACTGTCCAAACACAAACAATGTGATATTATATACAGGTGCCAAATTACTGTTTTGGAAGTGCCGCTTCCATGTACAAGAGTAATACTGGCCACATATAAGTTGTACATAAAGTGCCAAAACTAATACAGGAGAAAAATATTCATGAACAGCAAGAGCAGAATGAGTGTTGTGACAACAGATGAAGCAGAAAATGTTTTCCACTTCTTGACAAATCCAGCAAAGAAGGTTCTCAAGCAGCACTGTTTCCCACACCAGAAATAGGTGAACCAAAATAGAGTATCAAAACACACATGTTGCAGATATTCAGAGCAAGCACACCTGGAAGGATTAAAAGCCATCCTCCACACAACTCCCACCCCTGTCTTCCAGAAAAACCATGCTAAACATCAGAGCAAAATAGATACTCTTAGAACATCCTTTTTTGGTGTATCTGAAAAAGAACAGATCACTCGAAGAGTCTGAAGTGGTGAAACAAAAAACTGCCCTGCATGTTTTTTCAAGTGACATTCCTCACCTGTGCATTGTATGAGTCCCATATTTCCTTTTTACAAACAGAAATACAGCATTTCTTGAGTAGCACGCACAACAAGCTGCTCAATGGAACACAATAATTTAAGGACAAAAGATATTCCAAGGTTACGAGATACCAGTGTGATACAGATATAGACCTTCATGGTTTTATCAGTGTAAGAGATTCCTGGATGACAACGTGCACTGACCAACTGCTAACTTAAAACACCACAAGACATTAAAGCAAATTAAGGATGATTATATACCAAGCAGCCTAGACACACTAATAAATATTCTCAGTATTCATTTCCAATGGACATCAGAATGTGAAAATATGTGTCTGAATGTAGAGGAAAAGCCACAGCTTGGCCCAATAGAAGTCTTCTGCACTTTTTTTGACAGCTAGTTTTGCATCTCATAGTGATCATTTTAACACACATACAAATAAATAAATGTAAGCATTTATTTATGTAGACCCATTTATGTAGTGGGTCTCAACACTTGATATGTACTCAAAGCACTATATTCCAGATTACACGGAAACTGAACAGGTCCAATGCTCTTATCTTACAATCACCCATTTCTGCACTTCCAGAGTAACTGCTGATTAAGAAACTGGTAAGAAGGATTCCTCAAAAACACAAGCAAAAAAAACCCGAAAAAATAAAAAAAGTAAAACAAAACAGGTGAAAAAGTACAGATGAAAACAACAGAGAGCCCATTTAGAGAAACTGTAAACTGTTCTGTCAAAGGAGATGGCACACACTGGATGAAAAACAAATGCCAGAAACACTGGTACCAGCTGTCACACAAGAACAGATTTTGTAGTTCACTGAATTTTGATCCATACCCAGAAAATGAGGCAGAGAGGCAGACTGAAAACTAAAGACTAAAACACTTCAGGAATCAGGATTTTATGGACTTTTAAATATCTCCAGGAGACTTCAGGAAAAATTCAGGAGAATTGAAGTTTTAAATTATAAATAAATGGATAATGAGACAATTGGAAAAAAAAAAAAAAAAAAGGTAACATAAGAGAAGTTTAGAGAACCACTGTGTTATTGAAAAACCGTGGAGTCTGAGGATGTCAGACATTTTTGTTCAGTAATACATATTTCTGAATGAGTGACTCAAAATAAACCAAAGCAAAGCTCTGACTGAAAAACATACAATCAACTTCTCTGTGATGTGACCATCCTTTTGGTAGAAATGGGACTGAGGCAGAAACATATCTATAAGCCTCTGGAAACCCTATTACCTGAGTTACTGTGCAAACACTATCTAGGCAACCATAAAATTGTGATCTTGTACAATGCAAAACATGTCCCTTCAAGGGGTGTCCGTCCACTATACCAAGTTCAGAAGCATGAATTCCTAATAGAATCAATCAATGAATTACATGAAGAGAAGTGTGAAGTAAATATTACTTGCATGGTAACTTTGGGTCTGAAAATCTGGCAGGTTCAAGCAAGGAGCCCAGCTGTGTAATAGCATAAAGAAAACATTACTTTATGGTTGGTGAAAATAAAAATCCATGGCTCTGCCATACAGGATGTGGGATTCTGTGAACTGCTTCATTCTTCTGGAACTGCTGCATGCAGTTGGATTTCCCAGAAGGAACAGAATGCCATGGTCCCCCCACACAAAAGGAAGGTGGCAGAAGTTAAGCTAATCTATTTTATCCCCAAGAAACAGAAATTGGCACAAGTTCTGTGAAATTAAAAAAAAAAAGAAATAGAGGAAACAAAGTACACAAGACCATCAATCCCTCCAATATTTCTGTAGATGAAAAATGCCTTTGGATCAATGGCAGGAATAATTTTATTTCTTTTTTTGCATCAGCAGACCACTATGAGTTTCTCACACCTTTTCTCTCCATTTTCTCACACCTTCCTCCTCCACCCCAGAGTATATGACTTTACTAAGCAAATAAGAGAAAAAGGAACGTACTTGGGATCCTTTTTAATCAGAAACTCCCGTTCAATGAGTTTCTATTCACAACCTTTTTAACAACTGGACTGGTTTTCAGGTTTTCAGACTGGTCACTGTTCTATTATTTGCACTAGAGTGCATGTTTGGACTGAAAACCAAAGGATAACCTTTCAATATAGGTTGTGTGACGGTGCCAAGAATCTACAGCCAAGGAATACAGACAAGGAAATCCTGAGTCTCACTTTTTAATAATCAAAGGTACAACAATTTCAGGTGATCTACTCTGTATGACACATCCCCTTCCCAATTCCAGTTCCTCAGAAGCATGGCTTGCTTGGATGGATTCTGTACAAAATATATAGATTTGCAAGACAAACTTCCATGTTTGGTAATGCAATTTTGAGATTCTCAATCTGTCGCACACCTGATTCCCAATGTTCTCAGGGTTTGGTTTCAGCACGGAAGCCAGCATAAGACTCTACCAAAAACCAAGGTGCTGTTCACAGTCTTTTTCCCAGAGTCACTTAAAGCACAAACATAAATACAAAGAGCAGAGAAAAGCTCACTACCAATTTTGTCATGGAATCTGTGGCATAAGATATGAAATCCACTTGGAGAAAAGCGCAGAAATAAGGAAAAAATACCATTCATATATTAAAAAAAAAAAAAAAAAGAAGAAAAAAGTTCTTAAAGTACCCACCACTTTAAATCCTTGCCCTTCCATTACCCAAACTCCCACTTATCCCAATAGTTCCATTGACTGTGGCCTTTGGAAAAAACCTTACCGAGCTCTGGTGACAAAACACGTGGTTCAACCCAGCATCTGTGATCAGCCACAAGAACACAACGGGCCATTTCAGCTGCAAGACTGAGAGGGAAAACTTACCAGCGTGAGCCTTGAGGATGTGGGTTTTCAGGCGGCTGTTGTAGGATGACTTGAAGGGGCAGAGCTTGCAACGGAATGGCTTGTGGTGTCCGTGGTGGGTCTGCATGTGGCGGTCCAGGCTTGAGGAGAGACAGAAAAGGGAGACAGAAAAGGGTCAATTGTTTCAGCTGTCCCTTCAGAGGCAAAGCAAAGCAAGTGCTCCACAGCAACAGAAGAGCAAGTAGGGATCCTTTCTCACACTCTCTCCTCAATAAATTCAACAGGTCTGTTCACACAATGAAGTCAAATGTAGTGTGAAGGAAAGGAGCAGAGCTGACATCAATTCTGTTTATAGAGAGAGCAAGCCACCTAAATAAACTTACAGGGCAAGATAAGTATAAATTAAGTTATGCATGATCCAGACTGAAACGACCAGATGAAGAAACATGAAACAGGCAAGAAATTATTTTCTTATTAAATTATCGTTACACAGTTTTTCTCTTGCCAAGCATTTTGTTGTGAAAATATATATATCCCCCTCTTGTCCTGTTGATCAAGGGTAAAAAAAAAAAAAAAAAAAAAAAAAAAAAGTTTTTTTTTGTTAACCAGCTTTACTGAGGAAGCCTTCTTTTGGTTACAGCAGCAAAAGCAGATTAGAGATCCTGCTTTGGGGAGGGTGCCAGCAGGCTACAATTGATAGGTTCTAGGATTAAAAGGCAGCAGTTTCAGAAGCAGCAGTGTAGGAGATTCTACATGAAGCTCAGCAGGAAAAGAAGGTGTGGCAAAGACCAGCCTCTACTTTCTTCAGGGAAAATGGAAGTACCAACAGCCTGAATACTGCAAAGTGATCAAAAACTGCTCTCGACACAATTTGTCCTAGCAGCTCAGTAAAGTTTGGAGAAGGAAAAAGGACATTTCCCACATTTTCTAAAGAAGATCAAATTCATTCTAACTGAGCAAATCCTGCAGAGCTCTGCAGTTCCTACGCTGTGGCTGACAGACATGAATTCCCTGTCTCTGGGTGGCAGGCAGGTAGTCTGAGCCCAGGCTGTAAACATTTACAGTACAGGCTCTACTTTGGACACATTGCTACTCTGTGATCTGGTCTTAGCTTGAGTCATCTCACAGGGCACAGACACTGCAGAAGTTGCAATTTGCCAGAATTGCCATCCACCCGTCCCCCACCACCTTGGTTCTAGGTGTATTTCAGGCATCGTTCTTTTTTATTTGTCCTAAATTGTCCTGCTCTTTTACAGAGTACCAACATGTAGCTCAAATAGCAGTTGTTCCAGCCCTGTCACACTACACAAGATTCCACATGATCTTTAGTCCTACGCTGACAAGAGCCTGAGCCAGAAAACCCCTGTTTATGAGAGCTAATATTGAAGTCTGTGTATTCAAACGTCTGATAACAGCAGAAAAACAGAAAATGAACTTGTATCTCCTCTCAGTGTCACTTCATACAAATACAACTTAGCAGAAATCTAGGATGGAGCTTGGGACAAGACAAAACGCACAGGTTTTCTAGAGAAGTAGGGGAAAATGTCTCCTAAATGAGCAAAGCTTTATCACTTGTAGTGAATACTTCATAGAATAAAACTCGTTTTAAATAGCCTCTAGAGAATGAGATTACTTAACAATTAAAGCAGACTGCCAAAGAGGTATGTAATACATGTTAAGCTATTATAAATATATATACCTTAAGGTATTTAACATGGTAATAATTAAAACTATATTCACAACCACATAGTTTGCCAGCTGCACTCTTCCAAAAGGAGGTTTTAAAGTTTTGGTAAGATTTGGGAGAATATTGGGCTGTTTAAACATTTGGTTTAGTTTCCTTCACCGACTTAATCTCCCAGGAGAATAATTGCATCAGAAACAAAAATAAAAGAAGAAGCAAGCAACTTCAACAACAGAGACCACACCTATTATCAAGTTAGGTAGTGAGTTCTTCCCCGCCTCCACCACTTTTTGATTTACCCATCTCACAACTTCTGGGACATGACTTATCCTCAAAAGGAAACAAAGTGACTAGACACCAAACTCAACAAAAGTCTGGTTGTTGAAGCAAGTTTACCAGGCAAACAGCAAGCCTTGCAGGGGCTCCCCTCGCTGTCAGCCTTGCCAAAGCAGAGTGGGATACAGCCAGAAGTGCACATCCTTCCCCCAAGTCCCTCTCCTACCCTTGGCTGCTCAATCCTGTAGACCTTTCCAACCGTGCCATCAATGTGCAATGCTGTGCACTGCAACCAGCAGAAACCTTGTTTTTTTCTTAACACAAGGAATGAAAAAATGTCTTCTCTTCCATATGCATTTGATTGAGAAATGATGGCATCATCACCCAATTTAAGAGTGCGGTGAATGCCTGGATCAAAGGAGCACCTAGATCTGTCTTCTTTTGTTAAAACAGTGAACAAGCAGCTCTCTCCCCAGAAACTAAGAAGAAACACACACCTGCGAATCAGGTCCAGGGTGCCAGTGGAAAATTTATCACAAATCCCATTTTTGGTGGGACACATATACTTTTATTATTAAAATAATTTTAAAAACTAACAAACTTTAAGCTAAGTTGAATCTCAGGGAAACAAATTATAAAAAATGTGACTATTAATGATGACAATTTATCAGACAAGGAAGCAGGATGAGGGAGTCACTCATACAGTACACTGGTATGAATTTGAAATATTTGTGGACTGAAATTGTACGCCATAATTGAGAAAAAAAAATCTGATTTAAGGTAAATTTATGACATTGTTTTAACATTAGAAATGAAAACTCAACCCACAAAGAGCTGTAGTAATTACAAACAAGGTAGTTATACACAGCAGAAGTTTCTTAAATACGGAAGATTAACTTTTCTCTTCTTGGCTTGTTAAGCCTCATGCATGTGATAGAGGTGCATAAATGGTGGGCTGCACTGTTTGCCTACTGAAATAATCCTTATTCTTTGGCTTGCATGCTTCTCCCCTACATGTAAAAAGAGGGTTAACACAAATTCAAGAAGCCAGTCATAATGGCCAAAGATTCTGCAGTGCAGAAAATATGTTAATGCCATGACAAAAGTGTGGCTCAACGTCAGGTCAAGCGAGCTCTTCTTCAGTGTCAGCCCACAAAACAGCACTGCTAGCTGGTGATTCTTTAGGAAACACCAAAAAAAACCCCAAAAAAACCCAATCAATAAAAGCACTTACTTGTGCCTGAAAGCAGAGACAAAGGAGCAATACTGGCAGCTGTACTTGTCTTCCCGGGCAAACATGGCCAGAGCCAAGTGACTCCTCTCATGAGATCGCAGACCCTGCATAGACATCAAAACCCGGTCACACTGGCTGCAGTGGTAGCCCCCAGGCCTGGCTTCATCTTCCAGGGATGCTCCATATTCAGCTTCTGTAAATTCCACAATGCCAGGGTCTTTGGCTCCCTCAAAACCCTCCATCAAAGTTGTGTTTGAAGGATCTTCAGCTTCCTGCTAAAAAACACATATCCCCCCCAAAGCCATCAATTCTCTCTCCCTTCTCCTCCTCAGTCTTTCCCCGTGTTCATCAGAATGTCCAGGCTTCCCACTGCATTATTTCTCCTATTCTTGGGAGGGAAAAACATAGTTACATCTATTATATACAAAAAAACCAAAAACTCACTCCTTGGTCAAGTTTGTGTCAGATCATGCAAGAAAACAAGAAACCTATCTTTCAACGGTCTCTTGGTGTGAATGTTCTAAACTTGATAATAATTAGTGAGTTACAGAGAAGTTAATTTCAGTTTGTTTTGCGTTAGCTTGACTGTAGCTACCCTGCTGACTAATACAGTTGTCTGCTCTTCATTAGACTTTGTCCGTGTCAAACCCTCAAGAAACAAGCTGGTAGTCTAAAACTGTAGAATTCTCTGAAAATACAGAGCAAACAGAAAAAAGTCCATTTCTTACACTCTCATTCATAACTTTCCTTTCCCATTTCTAACCAGACCCATGCATTTGTGCAGCTACTTAAATACCCTTTAAGAGGAATTTGCAGCACATTCTTTAGGCCATGGCTTTCAGCTCTTGTTCCCTGATGCAAGATTTTATTTACTCAAAAGAAAGCACTGACCCTACACAAGCATCACTTGAGAAGTGAGGAGAAGAGGGAAAGGACCCTTAGGAGAGAAGCATCTGAATCTGTCAGGAGTACCAGTGAGAAGGTAAGGAGAGGTCAGTGGTAGGGCAATGAAAGCTCTCTTAGGTGGTGCGAGTTAGGCTGTGGAGGACACAGCTTCATCACCAAAAGCAGATTATGTCACCAAAAAAGGCCTGTCACTCAGGCAGCAGGGGCCTCTCACAAGAGCTAGTTCTCACAGTCTTGGTACACTTTTACTTCCCCTACTAATAAATCAGACTTTGGAACATAACCTGTCCTTGGAGATGTCATAGGAGGCATCCCTTTCCACAGGGAGAAAGGAACAAGAAGTTTGCACCTAACCACCTGAAGGGGATCACAGGCTCAGCTGACAACTGAATGTTTTGTTTGGAGCCAGTGTGTAAATTCCATGTGGAAAGGTGTACCACAAGCAGCTTCCCACATTTGTATGTGCACGCTTCCTCTTCCTAAAATAAAAATCATATACATATAGAAAAAAAGAAAACAAACAATTGATTTTGAGCTTGACTAATCAGAAACATAGCCAGAAAGTCGCTGAGAGAAAGTTTCCCGCTCATAAACCAAGTCTTTTGGTCATCAATGACATCAACTCCTTTGTGGCTGAGAAGAAATGAGAATTTAAGAGTCCTCGTGCCCCTGGATCGAGAGTGAAAAAAAGTTAAAACATCTTGAAATGAATCAAATGCACTTCAGAAACTTAGTGTTAGATTAAAACATCATGCCAAACCAGAATGCCCAGTTCAAAACCCATTCAATTTCACAAGAGCCCTCCACAGGTTATCAACAAGGCCTTTATTTTAAACAATGCAAGTAGTTTCAGTCACTTTCAGTCACCTTTAAGGAATTCTTACCTTCACAGTGGCCGATACAGAAGAGACATTCCCGTACTGGACGTGCTTGCGGAGGTGATTACAGATGGCTCGAAGTGTTGGATGGACTTCCACGCAAAATTTGCATTTGTAGCCAACCACCTTCCTCTCCTTGAGTTTTGAGACATCTTCCAAGTGTCCAAAAGCCTGTTTGAGCACACAAGCATAAATCACTGAAGCAGGCTTTGTCACCTTGTTTTGAGGAGCACAGACCAGGCTTTAGACCTGATGTTGTACCTGATGTCCAGTCTTGCAGAACTGGAAGGTTCAATTTCTGTTGAGATCATTAATTCCTACAAAGTAAGTGAACAAGACACCTACGCAGAAGAAACATTCAGTTTATGGCTAACAGTGGCCCTCTAGAAGACCATTTTGGTTTGGCTTGAGACTGTGCCTCCTGCTCCTCCTCCACAACCCGGTAACTTCCCCAACTTCTGTGCAAAGCTTTTCCTGTGCAATGTATTTTTTTCAAACTGAAGCAGAAGGAAGGGGGTAAGTGGGCAAGAAATGGAGAAACAATTTGGTCCTCTCCTTACAAGGCACTTGGCCAAAAAAGCTCCTATCACCAGACAGATTCATATTATGCTAATCCTGAGTGCTCAATGAGAAAAAGGACTGGGATAGAGAAGGTTGAAAAGAAAACTGATGTGTTATTCAGAGGGACATGGAAGAAGGGGATGGGACATTTTGTAGAGAATCTGTGACACAAAGTACGTGGCAGCCTTGCCACAAAAGAACAAGCAACTGTCAGACACAGATGACCCTCCAGAAGCGTGGGAGGGAGGAAAGAAGATAAAGAAAATACCGAAGGAAGTGGTAGGAAGGAACAACGTTTCCTACAGAACCTAGGGAGATGTGGCGGATGGATGAGGAAATTAAAGCAGGAATTGTAACTGACTTATAGAGCTCACTGGCATTCTGAGTCATTCATTAGCCTGTGGGCATTTGGCTGCCAAACAGAACATGCAAGTGGGCATTGGTGAGCTGCCTAGTGGGGAGCAGGGGGCAGAGAAAGAGACCAGACACACAAATCCTTACCCTCTCTTGTTTGAAATCTGCAAAAGCACCATCTGCATATTTCTGCTTGCTCAAAAGCTGCTTCCTCCTCTCCTGACGTTTGGCACGCTTCTGGAATTCCTCATTGTGGCCATTCAAGTGTGCAGTCAGCTCTGCCGTGCTATGCAATTTTGTATCACAGTGCTTGCACTGGTAGACAGGGCTCTGAGAGCGGGTGCCACTTCCAAGTACGGAAAAGTCCCTCTTCAAATCTTTGCTGTGGTGGTCAGTGTAATGCATGCACAGCAGCTCCGCTGTGCTGAAGGACAGCTTGAAACATTTAATACACCTGAAGGGAAGCCACTCAATTTCCTGAGCCTCAGCCTCCACCTCAGGCTTTTCAAAGTCATTCCTCTCCTCGGCTGGAGCTGGTTTTTCATGCTCATCAGCATACACGGCAGTGAAGTATCCCCCCAGCTTGCTGGCATGCTGCTTCTTAGGGAAAACACCAGGGTGACGCTTCATGTAGTGAGACACAATGCCCTTCTTGCTGAAGGACTGGAAGGAGCAGAGAGAGCACTTCTTCTTCTCTACAGCCCTCCTCAGCTCCTCGCTGAGCTGAGGAGTGTCATCCTTAGGAGGAGATGGAATGATCACTTTATTGGGTTTGTCGCTTACTGTCCTGGAGGCTGCCAGGCAGTGAGTGTAGTAAGCATCAATGTCATGTCTTTTCTGGTAGTGTGCCGCAAGCCCTTTGCGGATGGGGTTGGTGTAGGAGCACAGAGCACACTTGAAGAGGTTGTTCTTGCCCTCTGGCTGTGCCCGGACGTTGTTATGTTTGATGCGGTAGTGTCTTGCTATCCCCTTCCGGGTGGAGCAGAAATATTTGCAGAGCTGACACCGGAAAACTGTATGAGACACTAAGTGAGAACTAGAGAAATGAGGCGCTGGCATGGAGACCTCCCCAACATCCTCAGCAGCAATTTCTGGGGAGGTCTTGATTTCAGTCACCATGTCTGGCTCCACTGAGGCAGACACCTTTGGTGGTGACTGGGCAAAAACATCAAATTCAGGTTGATTGTGGTACTTCTCATAGTGTATTTTCAGCTTCTCAAGGGTTCCATGGGTGTAGGGGCAGAGTTTGCACCGGTAAGCACCATAGCCTTGCTTGAAAATCCTGCTTGTCTCTTCCACGTCATTCTGAGCCATGTCAGTCGACTGCTCCACGTCATGCACAAAGTCTTCAGCAGTGACTTTCACGGATGGGTGCCGCTTCTGATAGTGTGTGAGGACGCCATGAATGCGTGTGTTAATGTATGGGCAGTGCCTGCACTTGTACACAGCCCCTGGGTTAATGTCTATGTCCTGAGCAAAGTCTGCTGCCTTCACTTTCATGCCAGGATGCTTCTTGCCATAATGTGTCAGGAGGCCATGCAGGTTGTTGTACTCAGACTGGCACACTGTACACTGGTATGGAGTGGAGGAGATGGCAGGGTTTGCAGAAGCCAGCTGGACAGTTTTTTTCATGGGAAAGGCTGGGATCCTCTGCACACTCTGGATCCTGATCCATCTGTGGTGTTGCTATCTGGTCTTCAGAGTCCATCCTGACTCCACCTTCATCAGGCTGTGGAACAGTTTTCTCAGCACTATCTTTGTCCTTAATGATATCTAACAACACAGACTCATCTCCATTCATGGCCCAAGGGTGAAATGCTTGGTAGTGATTAGTAATATCCCATATAGAAGATGCTTCAAAAATGCAGTCTCTGCATTTATAGGTCTTCATCTCTGTTGGCACTGCTAGGGCAGGAGGGGAAGGATCGGGACCTGCCCAGAGTTTGGTTGCCATGTAGGTATAATCAACATAATGCTCGGGATGTCTCCTTTGGTAATGCACAAGCAAGCCACTTGGCTCTGTGTGTGAATAAATGCACCATTCACAGTGATAACCAGCTTCTATCAAGCCATCCAGAAATGCCCATCTCAGTATGGATGTCACCGTGGCCTTCAGATTCGGGTGGTCTTTCTTAATATGTTTCCTCAGTGCATAGAAGTAAGGGGAGGTGTAGCTGCACTGTCTGCACTTGAGCGCTCTCAGCTTGGACTTGTCCCGCTCAGTGCTGGAGCTATAGGTGGGCAGGCTGCCAGCCAATTTCTTCTGGCTGCGGTCGCAGAGGCTCCTGATGGTGGCCGTGTGCTGCCTGATCACATCTGCATTGGCTTTGAAGTCACGGTGCTTCTTCTGGTAGTGGATGAGCACGCCCTTCACGGTGCGGTTCCCATAGTCACAGTGCTGGCAGAAGAACATCTCGTTCTCAGGAGGGTTCACCGAGGTCTCGGACCCGCCTCGGCCCAGTTGCTGCACGGATGCTGGTGGCCTCTGGATGCCAGGGGGCAACTCCCCCGCCTGCATCATGGCTGCGGTTGGCGGGGCCTGCCTGATGTACTTGGCCGTGACCTTGATCTCCGGGTGCCTCTTCTGGTAGTGGACAAGCACGCCCACGACAGAGCGGTTGCTGTAGGAGCAGTGTTTGCAGTAGTAGAGCTCGGTAGAGAGGTCTGGGGGTGGTGGTGGGGCAGCTGGAGGCTGAGAAGACAAGTTGGACAGTTTTGGGGAGATGGGAGCCCCCAGCTCAAACGACATTTGAGCAAGGGCAGAGCCTCTGTCAACAGAGACTACACGCATGGTCTTCTGGATTCTGAAATACGAGGCCTTTTCTTCTGGGTGCTTCTTCTGGTAGTGCACCAAAACTGAATGCATGTTAGGGCTTGCAAATGAACATACATCACAGTCATAAACAACCACAGTGTTGACTGAAGGTTCCTTCTGATTTTCACATTCAGGACTGAAACTCTTGGTAGCACTTTTGTTAAAACCAGCTGGCACACCACTCCCGCGAGCCACGGGGGTGGATGTTGCCATAGTTTTTGGAGCAGAATTCAAGATCTCTCTCAGTGTCTGAGACTCTGTGTTCAGCCCTTCTTGCTGCTCGACAACATAGCTTGAAAATATCATTGCATTGTTAATTTTCACTGTGGGATGCATTCTTTGGTAATGTGGCATTAGGCTTCTAACATTTGGACTTGTGTAAGAGCAGAAGCGGCAGCGGTAGATCAGATCAGAATGATCAAAATTCAGTACATTCATAGCTTCAGGATGATGTTCTCCATAATGCTGCTGTAGGTCTTCAAAATTTGTGTAGTCAATGTAGCACTCAAGACACCGGTACACTGCACTGTGGTCATTGGGATCCAGGATGTACCTAAAGCTGAATTTAATGTACGGATGCATTCGCTGGTAGTGGGTGCTTACACTCCTGGCAGATTTGTTGCTGAAATCACAGTGTTTACAATAGTAAAGCCTGCCAGTGTCACTGAACTCCGAATTCTCATTGTTCTGGTCGGTGCCGTACATGTTGGACTGGCTGCCCAGAACAGAGGCATTAGGGCTCTGATGATCCTTCATGCTGACAGCAGAGTAGTAGTCTTCCTCATCTTCAGACAAAGTGAGCTCAATCTCCGCCCCATTGGTGGAATTGTAGTCATGCTGCACGCTCCTGAAGCTCGTCTCCTTCTGGGAATCGTTAGCCTCTCTGCCCCACATTTGCTGGGGTGCGTACGAACTGGAAACCTCCATCATTGCTTCTGTTTGCTCTTCCTCTCTGTCTAACTCCACCTCTATCTCCACCTCATTGTCCTCTTCCTCTTCCTCATCATCCTCTACATTAATCACAGCATCCTCCTGCTGTTTGTTTTGGCTGATCTTGCTCTGCAGGTTGCTGGCTATTTCATCAATTCTAGTTCTCTTTTTCACCGGAGAGAGATCTAATGGGAAATCATTTGAGACTTTCCTAGGGGCTTTTGCAACAAAGTTATTTTTAGATGAGAGCCCAAGGATGGAGGTCTGGCTCTTCTTCACGGTGCTGGCAGAGGAGTGAGCATCTGCCTCGCTCTCCTGCTGTGCGTTTGATGGCGGCCCATCGTATTTTGGCAAGTTGTCGCAGAAGGAATGCTTGTGCTGCTGATGAACTCTGAGGCCCTTCAAAGTGGTGGTGGAATAGTTGCACAATGTGCACTTGTATGGATGCTGTGAATGGGGCTGGGGTGATTGCTGCTGCTGCTGCTGCTGCTGCTGCTGCTGCTGCTGCTGCTGCTGCTGTTTGCTGTGGCTGCACAGGTTCCATCATCCCGGCTGACTTCCTGCCGTTGATATTCCCACTCTCGTAAGACACTGTGCTGTCGTTCAGGGATGAGGCGATGCTCTCAGCCTGGGAGTTCATGGTGTCCCAGTCAGATGTTGTTCCTGTGTGACACTGCTTGTGGGCACCCAGCTTCAGAGAGCTCTTGCAGGTGAAGGGGCACTCGTCACACTTGTACACAGCTGTCTTCCCAGACAGGTGGATGTTCTCAATGTGGCGGAAATACTTCGGCGGTGCATCGTCAGGAAAGGGCAGAAAGGACACTGGAACCTGTTCATGTATCTCCTGAAGGGAATTCCCTTTGTTTCCAATAGTTTGTTGCCATCAGATCCCATCAGCTGCTCTGCAGACATTCCTGAAGTCTGGTGATCCATGGAGTTTAAGCCATTCTCACTGTCCATTTCATTTAGCTCTTCTTCTGAGCTGGAGTCATTTAGCATACTGCTTGTTTCCAGGTCAGCAGAAGAATTCGTCATATCAGCAATTCCATAGCGGGATTTGTCAGACGAAGTAACCATGCCCGAGTTGTGAGGTGACTTAGGCTTCATTTGGGGGTAAGACACAGAAGAAAACTTTGAAGATGTAGAAGAGTTGGGCCTGATAAGTGAATTGCCCATAGATCCCCTGAAGTTTGAGATATTAGCACTCGACATCTCACGTCCTGCTGTGTTCATGGACATGTAATTTGAGTTTGGAGAGGCACTCTGGGCACTCTTACTCTGCATCTCAGGTGCGCTGGTTCCATCCTGCTGCTGCCTCAGGCTCGACAGGATTTTCACCATGCTGCGGTGCTTCTTCATCATGTGGTCACACCAGCGCTCCCTCCGAGGTGTCTGGTAGCTGCACCACTCACAGCAAAAGTTGCCCCTAGACTTGGTCAGGGGCTTGACCATCGACTCCAAAATGCTCCGCTCCACCACCTCTGCTGGCAGCTCCTTGCAGGGCTCCTGCACTGGCACAGAAGCAGATGTTGATTCAGACACAGCAGCAGCAGCAGCAGCAGCAGAAGGAGCTGAACTCTCTTTCAGGTTGTTTTTGTGATACATTTTCTGGTGCTTAATAATCCTCGCACGCCTGGGTGACTTGTAGGTGCAGAACTGGCAACTGAAAACTTTACCAAACCCTTCATGCATCATGATGTTGTAATTTAGGGAACTAGAAGCTGGTGGCCCCACTGAGCTCCCCCCAGCCTGTGCTCCATGAACCTTCCGTGTGTGCTCTATGAGGAGGTTTTTGGAACGGAAGTAACGCACACAGAACTTGCACTGGAAAAACTTGCTGGTTGGTTTAGGATTTGGAGCCATATGCTGGCCATAGAAAGTCTGGCTCTGGCTATAGTAACTTCCAGTCCCCATCTGACTTGTTGCATTTTGCCCTAAAATGAGAATTAAGGTGTATATGTAAATAAAAAAAATAAAATAAAATAAAAAGGGTTTTCCTTCACCCACCCTGTATGCTCAAGAATGGAACCACATCCTGAACTGACAACAATCATTCCAGGATTCCCACACTTACTTATGGTAATATCTATAGACCTGGCAATGGTCAGATAAGTGACAATTATGCATAATTTCTACATATAAATGACTGTGGTGTATAGTTTTGGGTGGATAGTTTCCAAAATGACCTTCTTGAGGGGAAAAAATAAAACTAGTTTCAGTTTGAAAACTAACAAAAGTTGTAATTTGAGGTGGTTTGTGGTAGTGGAGAACAATCATGAAAAGCTGAAAAAAGAACAATCAGCATGAAGAGCCCCATGAAAAGAAGCTGGGAAATAAAACCATCCTCCATGCTTGTATTTGCAGGGGGAAAAATAACAAAAAACAAAACAAAAAACAAAAAACCAAAAAACAACAAAAAAAAAAACCAACCAAAAAACCAAAAAAAAAAACCAAAAAACAAAAAACACACAAACCCCCCCCCTAAAAATCCCCCCCAAAACCAAACAAACAAAAAACACAACAAAAAAAAACCCAAAAAAACCAAACCAAAAAAACCCACCATGATCAGAACCAGTACAGCTGGTGCTAGATAAATGTTTTGCTGACATAGCCATAAAGATAATGCAAATTTCTAAACCACAATAAAGGCAGAAACTAAACTACACTGAAATAAGACATGTAAAATAGGGGGTAAGAGCTGAGATCAGTCTTGGAGTTGAGATTTACCTGCTATGTCATCTGCAATTGCGAATTCATCCTTTACAGATGAAAATTCAACCTCGGTCTGGTTGCTAGCATTGATGGAACCAGACCTTGGCTGCGTAGGACTCTCTTCAGAGACATCAGCTGGCTGCAGAAAAGCAGTGTGAACATCCTGAATGTGAGCTTTTAGGTCTTCATAAGATGGAGCTCGAAAATCGCAGCCATCACACTGCAGGACTTCCATGGTTCAGGATGATCTTTTACATTAGAAAAATCTGCAAGAAAAGCAGAAGGAAAGAAAAAGATTGAGTTTACAGCAGTGCTTTTGGAACAAATCCTGGAAGCACCAAGGTAACACCAAGCTTTCAATGACTCAGTCATTTTAAGAGATTCCACAAACACAGCAGCGTGAAATTCAACCTTTCCTTACCCTATTCAGAAGCATCTACTCAGATCCACAAGAAGTCCTATCTAGGTAGCTCACAAGCTGCTGGCTCGACTCTGTGAACAGTCAACTCTCTGACAAGTGACTACTGATCCAGTGGACTTTGTCCTCTTGGCTTTTCCATTACATAGGGCTGCTATTCAGAATTTGGTCATGTTCAAAGACCACAGCCCATGTGCAGAGAAATGGCACATTACTCGCAGTCATGCACTGGAATTCCCAATCAGAAGACAGCAGCTTCTGCCTTCAGGAGACACATTCTAGCCCGCCTGGAAGTTGCCAATTCCTGTCTCATTCACTACCACGCATCAAAAGCTTTGACGGGGATAAATCTATATTCTTTTCACAGCATCTATCAGTCCTGATACTGAAAACCTAGACCTAACAGCAGGGTTAGATGCAGTTACGCAAAACCAAGGCAGAATACTTTTCTCTGCCTCCCTTCCACCAAGCTTTTAAGGGCACGTCCACTCTTTGTTAAAATGTTTACAGTTTCATTTCAGCCCATTCTAGGGACAAGACCTTTGTGCCTTAGCAGCTGGGGGATGGAGACAGCCGGAGGAAGGACAGCAACGGGAGTAACACGCTGGAAAAGTACAATGGCAACATGAGTTGGACAGACTCAATAGTCATTATGAGCTCCTTGATGTATCCAACAGCCCTGCATACCTTCAAGTACAAAGCAACACAAGATACAGCTAAGAACTGTGGTTCAGTTGTGACAATCCTGCGATAGAAAGTTGGTTGCACTGCTATGAAGGACAGGAGACACAAAGCACAAGCCAAATAAAAGAGTTAGACCCTCCTACCCTGTGCAGTGCTTAGACACATACTCTACCTTCCTATGCTAATACAGCAATTGCCTCTTAAAGCTTCCATGCATGTGCATGACAAACGGAGCATTTCAGGGGTCCAAGACACAACAGCAGTCCACAGCAATTTAAATTCCATTCGTTTGTTGTATGTCGCATATGAATGAAGCAACCTACAACGTGAGGAGAAATATCCAAAACATTAACGTCCAGAAACAAGAGAGGGTACTTGCACCAGGATTTTAGAGGAAAGAATGCTCCTTCTGATAGCCTGCTAAAATAAAGTTCTAGCAAGTCAAATTCCGACAGTCTGAGCACAGAAGCTCTCCACATATTTACCTACATTATTTAGCGGGCTGCACTGTTGTCCTTTCTCTCTCCCTACTCCCTCTCACCACCAATAAAGAAAATGAACGCTGCACCAGCTTCTTTCCAGCTAACAAAGTTACAATAATCGAGATACTCAAGCTTTTATGCGCAAGCACCAGACCAAATTGTGTGGAAGAGGGTTGCTATCTGCTCTGGATCAAATTACAGCAGTGAGTGAAGCCCCACCCCACGTCTCCTTTAGCACAGTCCATTAGACCTGAAAACAAATTTTTCCATGGAGCAGACGACTCCTGCATTTAGAGCACTTCACAGAAAAGCAGATCATCCAGTTTTCACTACCCATCCCCCCAAGCTTAGTCCTTTCATCTCAGCCAAACAAGCCACAGCTCCACTGAATGTGTTTATCACACTTTCAAGAGATATGAGCCCCTGCGTCACTGAAGCTTTAAGACTCACTAAGCTGCCCTAGTCCTCTGAGCTTTGGGAGCAGCCATTTTAGCTCAGACAACTCCTGCACTCAGAGTCTCAGAGTTTCTCGCCTGTGCACAACATGGCCTCACTTAGCTTCAGCTCAAGCACACCAGCCTTTTCTTCTTCCTTCCCTTTTCCCCCTTTTCTAACTCCTCCTCCTTAGGTGATGCTTTAAAAAATCTCCATCCCCCAGAATCACATCTCCATTTTCTCCTGCATGGCTTGCCCTCCAAATCCAGTAGCTGCTCTCCCGCTGCGCCCTCCTCAAAGCTGCACCTTCTCTTCTTTCTGCACAGGGCTTGGATTTCCCCAAACCATCTCCTCAGGGTTGGGTTCCCCTGACCCATGGGTGACAAAAGGTGGCGGTTCTCCTCACAAACGCTGCGTTCACAGCATCAGGACACTGGTCCAAGCTGTCCTACAGGCAGAGACGACACGCAGCTAAGCCTCCTAGGAACAGGAGCAGGAGGAGGAGGAGGCGCGGGGGAGTGAGGGGGGACAGCAGGGGGAAGCCTCCAGCCGGCTCTGTCCCTGCTGGGAGCTATCCTGCTTGGCGCAGAAGAGACACCACCCCACTCCCCTGCCAGATTCCAAAGTCTAATGACCTTTGTTAATCACCACCCAGCCCGTCTGCATCAGCAAAGCCTGCCAGCGGACACACCCTTCACACAAAGGCTGTAGCTATGCCTTTTAAGAGAGGTTCTCTGAAAGCTCCATTGTGTGGAAGAGATGAAAAACAACGAGCGCACACAAAAATCTCACTCTTGCCCCTCTCAGCCCTCCCCCTCCTCAGCCCCCCGAAAACTTCGGACCCTTTAGAAACATCACCGCAAAACGGTCTCAGCTCTGTCTCTTTTGGAAGACTTGCGAAATAGAAAACCAGAAGAGACACCAACGCTGAGGATATAGGAAAAAAAAAAAAAAAAAAAAGTCATTTCTGGCAGCTCCAAGGGGTGAAAACCACCACCATCTTCATTTATCTCCAGCAGCACATGTTGTTGCTTGGAGAATGCATCCTTAAGGATGCTGGTTGCTGTCTACACAAGCTTAAACCAAGTGTTGTGGTGAGAGATACCATTAATAGCTGCTGATTACAGAACTGATGGAGACTCTCTAATGGGTTCCAGCTTGAATCTCAGCAGGGTCTGCATCACAAAGGCAGCACCAAGTCCAAGAAGAGGTTAATCTTCCTTGCTTACTAGCTGAGTGGACTTCAGTGTCATGTTTTCACCATGCATCACCTGCTGAGAGCAGGAGGAAGCATTCTGTAAGGGATTCTGCTCTACCATTTCCACATCCTTCTTTAAAATCCCGCCATTGCGCAAGGGCAGAAAACACGCACTGCTAGTCTGAGCTCATGTATCAAAAGAAACTGTAGCACAATGTGCATCTTTCTTGTTTTTATGTCCGCATGGACACCGGGAGAGACCCACCGACCAGCAAAGAGCATTTTCAAGTGTTGGTGTTAATAAATGCACTGGCAAGGCACATCCCAAGGCCAAGGAGACAAAGCAAGGTTCAAGCATCTCCATCATGGTCACTAAGCTAAGGCATTCCATAACCCTTTACATCTAAAGTATGAAAATTTAGGTGGAGTAAGACAGGAGTTACCAAATCTAGCAACTCAGCAGCAGTGTGGGAAGAAATATCTGAAGCAACCAAACAAAATCACCATTAAATGAATCTCTAAATCACAGAAGCCCTCGAACATATTAACAAAGATTCTCTTGAGACCACATTGCCTATAAATAATACGTGACTTCTAAAATACCCTTACTAATGCAATGCTAACCTCACAAAACATTATTAAAATGCCATTGTCTGGCTAATTTGCATTTACCACCTCTTCTTAAATACATGACCTTAATGCTTAAATATGGAGGTATTGTCATTTTTCTTATGGGCAAAATATGTCAAAACATTGGGCAATAGACATTCTCAAAGCCCCTGTTTTAAAGACACAAGGTGGTCTCAAATCATCTACAGCATCCTTCTCCACACTTATAAATGCCTGAGAACATCTGAGACACAGTTGCATTAGATTTTGAGGTTTTAAAAAATCCAAAACAAAAGATAATTGTGCTTGTTGAACAACAGTAATTACAGAATTTGGCAGCAGCCAAAGTAGTACAAATCATTATGTTTAAGTTTGGTTTTAAAGCTTCAAAATACAAAATTAATTGTGAAGCCCAAGGCACTGACCTCAAAATTGAGCTTCTGTGGTTTGACTACCCGTCCATTATATTTTGAGATGGAGTCAGCAGAGCTTCCACAAGTTAAGAATACACACATGCACAACCACAACTAAGAAAGGACAGTCAGACCACACAACACTGTGAGAGCTTCCAGCTCAGCATTAATAATACTGCATGTGAAACAAAGGCATCTCCAGCTACCCAGCCCTTCCTCTGCTCAGATGATCAGAGGCATCTTCATCCCCACCTCACACAGGTTGGAGGTTGCACCCGCAGCTTTCATTTTACTCAGTGCAAGGTGGAGCAGAAGAGAACATTTCTTCTTCTAAGCATGGACCAGGGGAGTGGTTGAGTCACCCTCCCTGGAGGTATTTAGATGTGTAGATGTGTACCTTGGGGGCACTGTTTAATGGATGAACATGAGCAGTGCTGGCTGGTGGTTGGACTCCGTGGTCCTCGAGGTTTTTCCAGTCTTTCCCACCCTTCCAGAAATCAAGTACCAAACACCACAGAAATTTGCCAGCATGTAATTACAGATAAGACAAGTTTTTAAAATTCCCATGAGTAACACCTCAGGCATTTTTCCCTGCTAGAGAAGCCTGGGTTTTTTATACCAGTGCCTACAGCCGTGCTGAGGACCTTCCAGCCCTGCTGCATGGACTTCTGGCCAGTTTCAGCCCATGTGGCGGAGCTGCTGCTCTGATCTTTGGATTTGGGGTTTTGGGCTTTTTGTTCCCTGATTCTTTCTTTTTAAACACTTTTTATAATATAAGATAACAACGGCGAAAATAAGGACGAAACAAATTAATTCATAGGAGTAATGCAAAAACTTACACAAGTGAGAAGCTGGAAACCTGAAGGCTATTCCAACTGGAGGAAGCCAGCCTCATCTTTCATTTATGAAAGGAAACCCCATAATTAATTAAGAATTCAGAGAATAAATTCAACTCTCAACTACAGTCAGGTAAACTTACTCAACTCATGAGTCTTTTTAAACTACCAAATTCCAGTCAAGCTATTGGAATTTTTGATCCTCTGAGGACTGTCTTTGGAGTTACTTCTCTGAGCTGGTAACAACATAAACTGAACTGAAACACCATTTCTTTTTCACTGTTTTTTTTGTTTTTTGGTTTTTTTTTTTCTTTTTAATTGTATACAACTGGGTTTTGATAGAAATGCATGGGTCAGGTTACAGCTCTACAATATACATATTTTATGGTTCTTATTTTCTTGTAAAGGAATTAATAATAAAACTTTATCATCAGTCACAGCTCTAATTATCAACATCTCCATGCATCCAGTTTTTCTTTGTTCCATTCTGAAACTCAACAGTTAAGGACATAAGAGATACATTAGCTGATGCCTGTGATTCCATTCTTCCAGTAAACATTTCCCTTGACTTACATGGAAATGTGTATCAAAATGTGAGATATTTTCAGGAAGAACTTTACTATTGGATATTCATTACAAATTAATAGTAAAAACAATCTGAACTGAGAAGACACAAACTCATTTTCTTCCCTAAATGTCCTTATCTAGCTACGTGAAAGCATGTTTGAGACTGAAGTGGGTTTCAGATCTGATTCCACAAAAGGAGGTCTTCTACACATTCTTTGTACATATCTTTCAAGCTTTTCAGAAATCTCCCTGTCATGGAAAATAGGTTGGCCAACTTTGCTGATCCCCATACATTTATTTATGTTCCTGAATACAGGCATTTAACATACCAAACACCACACTAAATCTATCACAGCTTGCAGAATCTTCTACATTAAAAAAATTACAAACCACATTATTCTTAAAGCTCATGGAAGAGATGATTCTCATTGCTGCCAGGAACATGGTTGGGTTTTCTTGTTGGTTGGGTTTTTTTGGTTGGTTTTTTGTTTTTTTTTTTTTTTTCCAGTTCAAGAAAACAAGGATTCACAGAACCTCTCACATGAATGAGATTAATGGGTCCAAAAGATGGATACAGTGGTATCAACTTAACTGGTTCCCCAGGATTATGACTTCTCAAAAAACGGGGTGGAAAAAAAGCAAAACAAATAAACAAAAAAATCCAAAACCCCAGAAAAATGTCGTTATTGAATATTAATACCTATTGGCCATCTCACTGTAAGACCATAGGAGAATAAAGGCATGGGTTTTAGAAGATGGTGTGAAAGGAGAATCAGAGATAGTGGTACCTATCTGTCTGCTTCTGCAGGGGCTTTACTGATTCAAGCTACCTAAGTGCTGATGACTCCTTCTTTTCTCACAAATAATGTTTCTTCTCTTTCTTTCTGTTCTGGGGTCTACATATGTATCTGTTCTGTTTAAAAAAGATATATTAAGAGGCCATCCGAATGCCTGAAGGATACTTTCAAACTTCAAACTTTTCAAATAAAAGCAGATTGCAAATAAAATGCCACAATCTTATTAAAAGACAAACTTAGACTGTCATACAAATTACAATTCTGGCTTTTTTTGTCCCTCTTTCCTTTGGGTTAGCTGTGAGGCAGTACATGATACAGAGAGTAGGCAACAGGGTCTGAGGATAAAGAACTTCCCTGATGAGAAAGGCTCTCAAACATTAAATGCTCTTGCTCTGAGCAAGGCTAGGATGGGTTCTTCTGATCTTCTGAATTACTTTCAAGGCAAGTTATTAATCCCTAGAGAATTCAGAAAGACACTAAATATCTATGTGAGAAAATATGAACAACTGGATGGTCAGAGTAGGACTTTCTCCCTTATTAAGTATGATACTTAATTTGCTGCACAAAACTAATTTAAGAGGGAGGTGAAATACATGGAGCAAAAATTTAGACTAGAAATACAGTTTTACCACTTAGTTCCTGTACTCACAGAACATGAGCTAAGTCATTCACCTCCCTGACACAACCCAGCCCCTCAATGCTCTTCTCCACAGACACACGTGTTCAAGGGGCAAATGGGCTGGCCCAGCCGAGGAAAACAGACACCAGAGCCAAGCAGCTTGGCTTTTGTACCCTGCTCATTAGTGCTCCCCATATGGCACAATGGAACTGAATGCACTGAGGTCTGGGGTTTCTAATTTCCAGCCAAGAGTATATTGTTAATTACCTCGAGTAATGCTGTAGCTGTGAGTTAAGAAAAAGGTGCAAACCCCGGTGTATATTGAGAGAGAGAGGAAGATGTCAGTAGGTGGTGCTGAAGAACACGGCAGCACTGTGCCTGGGTACTCCAGAAACAGCCTAATTCCTTCTCATGCATTGCAAATACGTTCCAGGAGCTTTTACACAAAGTATGCATTACCAGCCTCACCCTGGAAGGAGTAAGGGAGGAGCAGGCTCCTCAGCTTGGCACAACCAAAGATCTCTTCGCTGCCAAGAAAAGTCATAGCTGTTTAAAAGGGGGTCCTGCCATGGCAAATCTGGTACAACAAACCCCACCACATGCCCTGCTGTACCATGGACTGAAAGAACAGTCACAAAGTCGTGTCTAAAGGGAGGACAGATTTCCTCCTGATAGCCATCTGCCCTTATAACACCCTCCAATGCCTTTAGAAGTAATCTTGCCATTCACCCTGAACTCCATGCTTTACTCCATGGTCACTGGCAGTGCTGTGGCTGGTGAGCTGTGAGCTTTAAAGAGGACCAAATCTCAGTCTGCAAGAAGCACAGTATTTTTACAGAGGCTAAATACAGCTTTATGAACTGGTGACAGAGCTAAACCACGGGAACACAGAAACTGCTGGATTATTTTAGGGGCCACAGAATTTTAATCTTAAGAGATCTGAGATTAGACCAGCCAACACAGCTGGTTTCAAACACATGCAGGCACTCTGAGTGGAGACACAGAGGTGAAAATCAAGTCACTGGCACTCAGAAACCTCAAATGCAAGGGATGAAGCTCTGCTTTGAGTCTCCTACTGAAAAAAATGTGATGCCAAATAAAGCCAGAATATCACTAGCTTGAAAACGTGTGTGAAAGCTTGTTTTCCTGGATTCGTATTCCTCCTTTAAGTGCAGAAACTGAACTGGACCTGATGTAGCTGTGGTGACAGAGATTGAACTTGAGAGGAGTGATCTACCAGCCAGAGATCACTTCCCTAATCTGGCACCCGATTACCCTGTTTGGTCACTCAAGACTCTCTAAGAGATGTTTACAGGGCAGTTGGGAACCAAAGGAACATTGCCTGTATCAGATCCAAGTGAGCCATAGCCCTGTGCCCTGTCTTTCATCACCTGTAAGAGCTCAGCTTCCTAAGGACCCTGGGGAGTAAGGAGACCTCTCCCTCAGTCCATCCAGATTTCTTACATGCTCCAGAGGTACTTTAAAAGTACAAGAGAGCGCATGAAGAGGATGGAAAAGCACATTCAAAGGAATGGTTTTAACCCCATAAAACCAAAGCACCAGAAGTCATATTCTGTAGCAGAGCACCACCTCATGCAATCCCAAACCCACCTTGTACATGACTTTGATTATAAAACAAGATCCACTGCTGAAACCCTGCTGGAGGGTAAGAAAATGCTGATTAACAATGTCTAAAGATTGTTCAGCTCTCCCAGCCTACCCCTCAGAAGCATATGCTTGAGGAGCTGACACTCTGGCTATTTTAACACTGCCTTTGTCTCCAGCTATCCCTCCTCTTCCCCCAAGCTTTCTGCTATATTTGACATTTGCAGAGCAGCAAGCGGAAGCTTCTCTGTCCACCATTTCATTTCCTCAGGTAATACAAATCTGTCAGTGACCCATTTATAATACCAGGCAGAACACACAGTTTTATTTGCCCACTGATTCACACACAGTATGGCAGCCAGCATCTCTGCCCCAGGTAAAAGAATTTATACTTTTCCAGCACACGACAGATCTCGGAGCAGTGATTACCATTAGACTAACACCTTTCTCCCTGCCAACCCCTCCCAAGAGTTCTTTTCCATCTGGACAAGTGATGGTCCTCTGTCTGTTTTATGGTGGTGGCAGCAAGATGCTGGTCCTGCCAGCTGAGAGGGGATGCTGCAGAAAAGGAGGAACAAGTTGCTCCTAACACATTGCCCAAAATACTTTGTCTCAAAAAGCTTCAGATGTAGATAGAGTCCTTCGGATGTTGAGATGGACTATGAGTGCAGTATCCTGGGTCCAGATGAGCATCTTGGTCCTTTTGCTCTGCCCTTCAGCCCTCATTTTCACTCACTCCTTCCAGAAATCAAATTTTTGCAGTTGGTGTAATAATAAAAAGCTTGAGTGCAAAATACTTAAGATAGCACTCTGGCTCATAATCATAATCATTAATGTGATACCTAGATGGCAGAAAGGCTTTAGAAGAAACCAAGTGGAGCATGTACAGTGCACTTCAGGATGGAGGAAAAGGGAATTCTGAGTGACCCTGCAATTATGGATCACAACATTTGTGAATCGAGCAGGTTAATGAAAGTTCTCCAGACAGAAAGTGTTTTAATCAAAGAGGAATTAGAAACTATTACATTAAAACCAGGAAAAGGCTGTTAGTCCCCGTCCATAAAAAAATATATACTTTGTTATGCAGGTAATAATTAAGAACAATCTCCCACACGAAAAGGGAAAAAAAAAAAAGACACAACCAACCTCTTGTTGACCTTATTTCATGTATTTCCACTAATAACCATCTCATGCCACTGACTACTATGGATGCATTCAAATCAAGGAGAAATCTAGTATTATAGCTCAGTAGTATCAGAAATGGTAAGAGATTGAAGTTCCTAATGAAGTTCTTCTGTCCTAGTTTAATCTTTTTTGCTTTAAATAAACTGTTTGAGGGTCAGCCACTGACATCCAATTTCTTTTTCTTCCTCCTAAGAAATATTCAAACAGGAAATGGATCATAAAGAATAAAAAATAACTAAGACTTTCTTTGTAATAAGGGATTAGATTATAAGCAACTGCGTCCTTCAAAAGCTACAGTCCTTGCAAATATGTAGACATTACAGAACTCTTTAGAGTTTTTCTCTCTTCTGCAAGTCCATTTCATGCCACCTTATTTTTTTTCAGCTGTTGTAAATGCTTTGCATCTAATGGTCTAAAATTCAGCAACCTTCAAGCTTTAAATTTATCTAGGAAGGTAAAATCCAATTTTAGAACAAAATAATCAGTCCCCATTGTCATAAGATGGTTTTGAAGAACCATTCTCACTTGGCCTTAAAGATACAGGATGACACGTGATAAGAGAAAGTGAAGCAAAAATTTAAGAATATGTAAACAATTGCCAAACTACAAATATAACCACCAATGTCTCTTGTCACAAGGGAAGTTCAGTTCAAGACTAGTTTATGAAGATAAAAGGTATCTCTTGATTAAAAAAAAAACAAAAAAACAAACAAACAAAAAAAAAGCAACAAAAAAAATCAAAAACAAAACCACCCAACAACTGAGTAACCTGGAATCTACACCCAAATACTTGATTTTTGTGACTGACAAGAGCATAGTGGAAGAGATTTTCAGTTTTCCTGGGCTGAAAGAGGAGAATTTTGGGGAAAATTCAAGGTGCAGGAACTTTTTAAGAAGCACTTACATGTGTCCCTAGTAAAAATCTGAGCCTTCTCCATTTAGGGAAAAGCAAAATGCCCTTAAAACCACAAGAAAAGGCAGCACAATGGCAACTCAGGCTTTGTCAGGATTTTGGTTTTGTATGTAATAAGAAGCAATAAAGACGTGCCTCAGGAGATGCATTAAATAAGTGGCCAATAAATTGTCTTCTAATAAGACCTGTCCTCAGAAAAACCCATATTTTGTTGCAAATGTAGTTATATTATCAAAAATTGGTGGGACAGTGGCTCTTCATAAAAGGTATTCTGCTTTTGGCTACATGCTTTGGGACCCAAAAAGACTGTTTGGAACTGCAGTGCCTCTGTCTAAATAACTCCATGGCTGGGCAAACCATGACATTTACTCTGCATGCAAGAGTGGATAGGAGTGGGTAAGATATTTTTAAGCTAAGAAATATGGGGGAAAAAATGTTTAAAAATATGCAAAAAGAAACCCAGAAGATTGAAGCCCTGTGGTGGTTTAAAATCCATCTGTAAACCAAACAGAACTTTCAGCCTGATGAGATCCAAACAGATCTGCCTTTTTAATCTGGAAAGTTCAAAAGTAATGTTCTGGAAGCAAAGAAAGGGTTTTCTGGCTTTCAGTGATTTCAACAAAGTAAATTCACCATGATAATGCAAAGACACAAATGCTGCATTCCACAGTTCCAAAGCAAATGGGTAGATAATTCCTATTATCTTTACTGATATCTTTACTAACCTTCCCAGCCTGCTGCTTTCCAAGACTTACATCTAAGTATTTTCAGGAAATTTTTAAAAAGTTAAAAGCAGAACCACATAAAGAATTCTATTTTGTTCTTACTAAAGGAATAAAGATGGAAACAAGCAAGCAAGGAAAAAAAAACAACCAAACAAAAAAAAACCCCCCCCCAAAAAACCAGAAAACAAAACCTAAAGCACAAAGACCTTCGTTAGGCTCTACTCTTAAAAAAGATTTATGGTGGTTGAAAGGGACAGAGTGGTGTGTCTTCATTTACAAACGGAGAGGAGACAAGGACAATCACATATATAAACAACACATTCTCCTTGCATTAAGAGTCCAGCTAAGTGAACAGCTCTTGAGACACAGCATTCAGCAGCACCACTTGCCAGTCAGGTGGATCTTCTCCGTTTCTTTCATCCCAAAAGAGGCACACATGAATCTGATGACACCAGAATTCATACAAAGAGTATTCTGAGACACTTGGTTTGTTTTTAGCCAATGCCCTTGAACAGTATGCAAGAAAAAAAAAAAAAGGAACGTAACGTGGATTGCAGTCCACTCTAGACTTTCTTCTCTCTTAGAAGTCATTTGAATAAAAGGCATTTGTGCTTTTTTTTGTTCATTTCTAGCAACAAGCATTCATTCAGGCGTGGGTTCTTGTTTGCAGGAATGCACGCAGAGTCAAAGTTCCACATTAATTTATGACCTCACTGACAAAGTGTCTATGGGAGAAGTGTACAATCAGTTCTATGCAAATTTCATTTTCCCTTCTGCTGTTTATGGAACACTGGAGCATGACAAAAGACAGAATCGTATGTTTCAGGTTTCCATTCATTTATCACAGACAAGTCATTAAAGTCAGCAGAAGTGACTTGCTCTTAGAGAAAGCAAAGACTCAAGTATCTCCCTAGTTTTCAAATGGCTGCAAATTCAAAATGAAATCTGAAGGCTCATGTTTTTAAGTTGCATGTAAGAAACAAAAAGGCACATGTAATTATTTCAGGCAGCAATACTCACAGTCTATTCCATCCAGTCACAACCTATTTATTTAACTCATGAAGTTCATGCCGCACTTGTTGGTGGGCTCTGTGTGAAAAGGAAGTTGAGTGAGTCTGTACCACAAAAAAAACCTTCTTCCTTTACCTTGTAGTGGAGAACCACAAAGAAGTGAAGCAGCCTGGCTCCAGGTCACACAGCTGGTCTGTGGCACAGCCAGCAGTATAAATGGCTTTCCAGACTCCAGCCTTTCCCTGTGAGGCCACACTACCTTCCTGTGTCACTGACCCTGGAATCCCAGTTCTAACATTCCACAAGAAGAAGAAATGAAAAAGCTCTCCAGCATTGGCAGAAATTGTAATTCCAGAAGGAAGAGTAAATCAAAACACCACACACAGGCGTACAACTGATGCTCTTTATTTATCTTTGTATGTATTTTCTAGCTGGAGTTGCCATTTCCACCTTTCTGCACAGAATCCAGGCCTTTTGCTGAAGAATTTAGGTCAAGTTGGCAAAATGTCTGCAGAGCTGCAGAGAAGAACTACAGTGGAGATGGAGTTTGGGGTTGGTAAACATGGTCTAACCCTCATATGACTTGATATTGCAGTAGAGGATGCACATGGGGAAAAAAAAAGTGTTTAGGGGAGCTTTTTATGTGGGTGAGAAAGAATATTTGGTTTGCAGGGCTGGCAGCTAATAAAACTTAAATTCTTGGATGATCTGAGAGGCTTATCTCTTAATGGGACTTTGCCCAAATTGCTGAATCTTTCTTTCCAAACTCTTCTAAATAATCATCAACATGATATTAATTCTGTTCCAGCAAGTAATCCGGACAAAACCCCATCAACACTTCGTAGCAGTCACCAAAGAGAGTCTCCTTCATAAGGACACCTGCAAGCGGAACTCTCTGGGTCTTCCTCGATGTCTTCTTTTTAAGCAGGAGATATTCAAGACCATAGAAGAGGAAGTTTGATTTCATCAAACCTCTCTTTCACACATGCTAGCTGGAGCCACAAAGCATATGCACACTTCCACTCCACCCTGGCTGAACAAAATTTATGACAGCAGCAAACCAACCAATGAGTTTTCACATGCTGAGAGTTGCACCTATCCTTCATTGTTTGTACATCACCACAAGCGCGACAGTTATTTTACAGATTTTTTTTTGAATGCTTAGATTGCCAGAGAATCACATCCTATAAAACGTTTAGGCTACACATCACCTTCAGCCTATGTTCAACCATAGTATGTGAAGCTACTATGGTTTTTCTGAAAATACAGTTTTTCAATAAAATAAGTGTTCCATACTGAGAGTCTGAATGTCTAAGAAAACACATCTTTCCAAAAGGCTCTGTGCTCAGAGCCATGCACAGCCTACCAAGGACTCCTGATCCCGTTTCATGTGCACTCAAACTCAGCAAAAGGAGCTTACAGACACAGAGCAGCCTCTGTAGTAATCCAAGATACTGCTGGCATTCCTGCTGAAAGGAAGCACACTGAGCATGCTTCATCCGATGTCTGCAGAGCAGAACCAGCCTGAGCTCTGCCAAAAGCCAAGTGTGTCATGAGCAACAGTGACTGCTACTTTTCCTGGGCAGAGATGAGGAAAAACACCTCTTCTATGGGTGTTTTTTGTTTTGTTCTTTTTTTTTTTTTTTTTTTGGGCCTGTAGCTGTCAGCTGAGATACAGAAACAAACATTCTTGATGCACTTGGAAGACACCTGGCTAAAAACTTAAGTTTGCATTTACTACGAGGTGCATCTGGGCACACCACACAGTGAAAAGCATGGGCTCCAATCTTCCAGCACACCTTAGGTGGGGCATAAGCAGATAAGGCTGTGCATAGCTGCCTCCTGCACACAGTTTCTGCCAGTGACACCTGAGAGAAGGACAATCCCAGCTACTCCACACCCAGACCTTGCAGAAACCCTGGTTTCCCACCCTGGCCAGCCCACGATCACGTTGGGAGTTGGTGTGGGATCAGCAGGCAAAGAAGGGTTAAATCTTTCACCTTCTTCATCCCTCTCCACATTCATAATTAATGAAGAATTGTATCTTCCTAGGTTCCTAGACTTGTTTGTCTGAGTAGAGCCACCTTTTATTTCAAAAGACCATTCCTTTCTAACATAACTTATCTCACTTTCCAAGCTGTAGTCCTGGCACTAAGCCATACCTTTCTGCTTTTCTGTCTCAAATTATTCATCCTGGTCTCTCCGCTATCTCCTCTGTATGCCTCTCATTCTCTTGGTGTTTTAGAAAGATGATCTGATCATTTCCTACTTCTATAGTCCAACATGCCAGCAACATGGCTTTGAAGTCAAAATTGTTGGTTCTTCCTTTCCTCTGAAGGTATTTGTCATCCTGGTCACTCAGCACTCATTATGACATAGAAGCCACTGCTTTTCTCTTTTAGAAGGCAGCACATTCTCAAAAAAGACTGCTCAGCTCAGACCCCTTACTCAAGCAGGGCAGAAAAAATGTGGGAGAGGGAGGGAAGGGCTGGGCAGAGCCTAGCGCAGGCATCACCAGGAATGACTGGCAGTTGTCTGTCCCCCAAACTGCTGCTGCTGCTGAGGGGCTCCCCTGCACACCAGAAACTGGCATCTGAGGATACAGAAGCCTTGTATTTCTTCCTCTTTCTTTTTGAGGAACAAGACTCCCTTTTTGGTTCTCATTGTCTGCTGCTCTGGGCTCTGTAACTGATACAACCGTGGCTAGCCAAGGTCCTGCGTATATGTGTGCGTGTGTGTTTGCTATGTCTGGATCCTCAGGAAGGCAGCCTGGTATTTTATTTTTAAACTTTGGCTCCTGTTGCACTGCCCCACATATAATGGCTCCACTCCTGAAGGTTGGATAGTCTTCTGCTATCAGTTTTCAAAGAAAAACAAAGCCACCCAAGCCCATACCACCAAGCTAACAAGAGCAAAGTTCTCGCCTGAAGATTTTCACTCTCACAAAAAAATCCAAAGAGTTCACAAAAAATATCAAGCCATCAGTGTCATCCTAGCTTCATGCTGCTCTATTGTAGCAAGCTGTAGAATACTGTGCAAGTCCCCGCATCTGCTGTGGTTTTAGAAACTTCTCTATGGTTTTATTTCTAGAAATTTGCTGGAGTTCTGCCAGTTTTCCCCAGCTAGGGACCAGACCTTTATGTGGATCACTACAGCCTTTTATTATGAAGTTGAGGGTTGAAACAGGAGGGAGTTTCTCCCCACCTGAAAGCAGAACCTGCAGTGGATCTCCCAGGTCTCAGAGGCTGAAAGAAGCAGAACCCAGACATGCTAATGAGGGGCTGGTGCTATGGTTCACCCTCCCTGGAGAGCTTGCCCTTCAGATATGTTGCAATAGTGATATAATAACTGATATAATATAAGCCACCTGCACTACAAGATCATTTCAGCAGTGAAGGTTCACTCAAAAAAGAAAAAAAGTATTGTTTCCTTTTCAGCTGAGCACACAGGCTCTATATCTCTAGGCTTGATTACTAGAAGAAGGGAAATGTTCAAGATGAAGACAAGAGGACTTGCACTCATGCCTGGGAGAAAATATTTGACACAGAATATGGAAGGGAAATGGAGAAAAAGTGGTTTGTCAAGAAGAAGTCATCTTTTTATATCTTATCTTTACTTGCATTTCATGGTGGGACACCACTAATCAGAGTGTTATTTACAGGTTAAAATAGTCACTCATTCCAAAAACAAAGGGAACGGCTTCAACATCTTTCTCCTTCTTCATTCCTGATCTCCTTTCTTCTTGCATTGGCTTCTAGCTCCTTCAGTCAGACTGCTGCCATACAGAGTTCTGAGTCTTGAAAGAACCCTTCCAGAACTGGAACTACAAATTAAGAATTGAAAACAACCTGTCAGTTAGGGAATCAAAATTCTCCTTCATCCTGCTGTAGTAATTGTTTAATAAAGTTAAAAAAAAAAAAAAAGCATTTACAGTGAGGCCTCTACTGCTGACCTTCCAAACCAAGCTAATGAACTACTCTTCCCCTGAAACTGACTTGTTTTTGCATCAATTATCAAAAAGAGCATCTAATGATAGTGCTTATTGTTGAAGTCTTTTATAAGCACAGAAGACAAAATGATCTAATCTTTAGGCTTCCTAATTTATCACCCTTGACAGACCAAAGCCTAAGACTTTGAGACATGATGACTAACAAAAAAATGAAACCAAATTACTAGTGAAATCACTGAGACCTTCAAATCTACTGAAATGCATTTACAATAATAACGGTACTGCTAATAATAATTTCAGATGGCTTGGTTGGGCTGTCTACAGTAGAATGTTAGGTTACCCCAGGAAATTGACATGTTGACAAATTATGATTGGGTTTTTGTGCAACAACCTCCTCTATGGTGACTACAGGGCAAAAGCCTCTGGTTCCCATCTGTAAAACCAGGACTAAAGTTTGGGATTACTAAAGTTGCTAAGTTCCAGAAGAAACTAGAGATATTCCTTCTGGGGAATTTATTTATCCTTTAGAAATTACTATGTGAAAGTCTACAGTAGCTCGGTCAGGACTTCAAAAAAACCCCAAAACTATTTACTTTTTTCCCCTGCTGTAGAGACAACAGAAAAATGCACCCGACTGTGAAGGGGAAAGCAGCTTCCACCAACCTTCTGCACAGATTCCACTTGGAAAAAAAAATGCAAATCACTTGTCCATAGTTTTAAGCCTAAAATGGAAATACGAAGGAAAACCCAATGCAGATAACCAAGCCCTAACTCAAAACTACAAACCCACAGTCAGCCTTATCATTTCACCTAATTTGGTTTATTTGCTTCCCATTCCTTTGCCAGGTGAGAAAGAATCTTCTTGCACATTCTGGTAGGACACAACCATCTGCCTGGACTCCCTGCAGCTCCACGTGGCAGGATTCTCATCAGATGTGCTTTAATGCCTAAACTGACACGAGAGAACAGTGCTGGGAGTCATCCTGCTGAAGGTTCAGCTTTTATAGCTACACAACTTGTCTACTCAATCAAAGCTGTCTCCCACCACAGCATCAGAGAAGAAACTACACTTGACCCCTTACAACTTTTGCAGTCCATCAGAAATTCCAGTATCTTTAAACTTTTTTTCCGCAATTCAATTAAAAATTAAGAATTTTTTACATAATGAGCATCTTTCTAGTCTTAGGTTCCAGCCACTGCATCTTTTTACAGCTTCATAAAGACTCCAGACTCGTGTAATACTGTACACAGACAGGCAAATTGGCTGCTTTTAGTCCTCCAAATGTCACTCCTGAAAATGTCTGAAAGGAAGGAATGGACTACCTGAAAGCTCTCATGGTGAAGCACAATTTTTCAGACTTCAAACCTTTACTATCACAAGCATTTCCAGCCTCGTTCTCTTAGGTATTCTAACTGCTTTAAATATCTACTACTTTGCAGGATCACTTTTTTTTTTTTTTTTTTTTTTTTTTTTAATTTAAAAGAAAGTCAGGAGTCTTCCCTTAAGTCCACAGAGGGTACAAAGTCAACACATTTCTTAAGTGAGTCACGGACCACTTCCTGTTCCACATTTTTTGTCTTTTACAGATACAACTGAATGATGAGCTTTTAGGTCTGGCACAATAAAAAAAACCCATAAATTACTGGCATAGAAAACAGACAGCAAAAAGGAAAAGTCTCTTTAAAATTGTCAGATAATCTTTTTGTCTGACCTATGGGATGCTTTTGTTTTGAATGGAATGGATCCAAAATACAAAGGAAAACTCTTGCTTATCTCTTTGGGATCAGGGGCTCTCAAAGGCACAACACTGGTGTTATTTGTTTGATACATCAAAGCAAGTTCATTACTTACTTCAGTCTTGGAAAGGCCCAAAAGTCTGCTGATACACCAGAAAAGCCAATGGCCAAGGACATCTGTGACTCTCCTGCACTCTCTGTGTGGAATTTTTTCATCCCACAGACCCTTTCTCCTGAAGCTGCAAAAAAACAAGTGGCTCCATCTGGATGATCTCTGAGGCACTGACCCAATTCTCAATCCCTTTTACTTGGAGGGGGGGATAACTCAAAACCAAACAAAAACCAAACCACAAAAGATGTCAGACGTAGATTTGTCTCCTTCAGCTCAGCTCCATTGTCAACATTTGATGACAGCCCAAAAGTCTGTTGAAGTCTTAAGTGTAATTGATAAATTCCAAAAGTCAAGTTTTGTCCACAGAAACTAACAGATGCCTGAGAACCCAAGCACGTTGCTGTCATTCAAAGTTGCATGCAAGCCAATCCTCCATGGTTCCCATGCTTCCTCTTTGATTTAGGCCACAATATAGGTTTTTTGTTTTGGTTTGGGTTTTTGTTTTGGTTTGTTTGATTGGTTGGTTGATTGGTTTGCCTTGTTTTGTTGTTTTTTTTTTTTTTGGCAAAAGCATGATCAGCTTTATGACTGGCACAGTGCTCTGAATTTTAAGAAAGCAGAGATTGGTCCAAGTGTCTTATACCTTAAGGAGTCATATTACTAAGAAAATAACAAAAATATCCCACAAAACTAAGATCTACCTAATATAAATTTGAGAATGTAACAGATTCAAAGGATACTTATTTCAAAATCTCCAAAACTAGTCAAGATCCTCTGCTGTCCCTCCTACTTCCTGAAGAGGTAAGCAAAAGATTGTAAGAAATCATTTTTCAACCTTCACTGATACACAATTGACCTTTGTTAGGGGTTGGGTTTTGTTCTCTTACTGTCCCAGTTTAAAGAATTTTTTCCCATTATCATGCTAAGGGAGGCCGCCGGTTATGCCGGGGATGTTCTGAGGACTCTAGATAAAGGGCTAGGTGGCTAGGTGAAGGCTGGCTTCCGGGGTGGGGGGGGCGAGCTACTCGATCACTGCCGAGCTGGGACGAGGAGGAGGATGCCCCGTCTCCAGGCACGCAGTCAAAAAGCAGGAGAACGAGATTCTCTGCGGTCGGACTGCCCTGCATCGACTCCTCTCCAGCCTCCTACGTCTGAGGACACAGCTGATCACCAGGACTCAAACGGTGAGCGAGGAGCTGCTCCCTCCACCCTGCTCCCACCTGAGATACAGCGCAGCCGCTGCTGCTTCCCTCCTCCTGTCTGCCACCTGTGCAGCTGTGCAGGCCCTGTCCCGTCTTCACCACTGGGACCGAGCGCAGGCAGAGTGTGCCCGCGGCTAAAAGAAAGGGACTGGAACTGAGTTATCTGTTCTGTTTTGTTGTTAATTTTAATAGCTGCTGTTGTTTCTGTTTGTCCGGTTAGATATATTAATAAAGAGCTGCTATTCCTACCCCCTTATGTCTGCCTTAGAGTTCTTGATTCAAACAATTATGATACTTGAGAGGGAGAGGACTTAAATTCTCTATTTCAAAGAGAATCTTCTGCCTTTATTGGCAGACACCTGTCCTTCAAACCAGGACAACCTTTTAATCTCTTCTTTGCACCAGGCTGATGCTGTTTTTTCACTTTTAGAGCCAAAACGTTGTCACTTGAGAGAATACTTCTCTCTTTTTTTTATGTGCAACCATGACATTTTTTTCCCTTGTCTCACACTCAGGCATGCAGGCATGTTGGCTGCCCAGGCATGGATTGAAAGCTCATTGAACTCCTTCCACTAGACATTTTTAGAATATAAACATTTTTGATCACTCTGTCCAAATAATACTGACTTCGTTTAGACACAGTTTGCAACCATGGTTTAATAGAGGACCAACACTAGTGGTATTATTTCCTGTCCCCTTGTATTATTCCGCTTAGGTCAAAGAAGCTGGAAACATGAGCTGGTGGTTTTTAGGTCAAAACCAGCATGGCACATCCTCTGGGATGGCTTTTTAGCCTCTGCTGAGAATAAACAGAGGGAACAGTGAGGTGGGCTCACTGTTCTCTCAGTGAGAACTGGCTGAAGGGCAGGTCTGAGAGAATGTGACCAGTAGCACAGAGTCCTGTAATTAGTAGCGTCCCCAAAGTTTGGTACTGGGTCCAATATTGTTTAATGGCTTGGCATAGAACATCCCTTTGGCAAATTTACTGATGATACAAACTGGGAGTGGCTGATGCCCCGAGGTGCTGTGCTGCTCTTCTCAAGAGCCTCCAGAGCCTGAAGGGATGGATAGAGCAGAACCTTTTGAAATACAAAAATGCAGGGTCCTGCACCTGGGCAGGAATAGCTCCAGGCACCAGCACAGGTCAGGGTGATCTGCTGGCAAACAGCTCTGCAGAGAAGGGTCTGGAGGTCCTGGGGCACAAGCAGCTGTCCCTGAGCCAGCAGAGTGTCCTGGGGACAAGAAGGCCAATGGGAACCTGGAGTGCAATTGGAAAGGCACTGCTGGGAGGTCAGGGAGGGATCCTGCCCCTCTGCCCAGCCCTGGAAGGCACCTCTGGAGTGCTGTGTCCAGCTCTGGGCTCCTCAGGGCAGGAGGGACACAGAGCTCCTGCACTGGGTCCAGCAAAGGCTGTGGAGGTCAGGAAGGGCCTGGAGCATCTCCCACATGAGGAAAGGCTGAGGGAGCTGGGGCTGCCTCTTGAAAAGAGACAACAGGAGGTTGGACCAGATGACCTCCAGTGGTCCCTTTGGAACCTGACCCTTGCTGTGATTCTATGTGATTCTGTGAATTTTCACAATTGCTTTTGGACACTAAACATACCAATCATGGTAGCCCAGCCATCACACATTTGAAAGTTTCAACAGAGGCTTCCAATCAGGAGAATCTAATGACTTTCTGATGTGCTTTTTTAAAGTGGGCTTCTAAAGCAGCAGCATTGTTCCCAGTGCATGCTGATGATGGATTGTCAGCATCCTGTGGAATTAATTTATGTCTCTTTTGGATTGACAGAATCTTCTAGGCTGTTCATGGGAAAACAAAGGGCAGAAGGGATCTCATGGGTGACCAAGACTGGTTCTGTTATCATAGACACACATCTAATCTCCATTAACTTAAAGAAAAATAGGGCGTTTGCTAAAAAAAAAATACAGCTGTTGATCTCTGAGCCAAGGAATGCTTGATTTTAAAGAAAGCTAGTTCCATTTGAAAGCTTTCTGATCATCGTGCACCTAACTGCTAGCATTTTCTAGTACCAGTGACCATGCAAAAAGGTAATATACAGAGATCTACCCAGCCAGGTTACTGATATAAATTCTGCACCCCTCCCTCCAAAGATTCATTTCTCAGCTGAAATACCCCTTGAGGCTGGAAGTCATATATTATGGTTCTGAAATGTGAAGTAACCCTCAATCCACCCAGCTTATCAAAAATCCTTGCCCTCTCACTCCCTGTTCTCACATTTCCTGGGCTTCAATATGCTTTTAAAAAAGGGAGATTGCTATGAAAACTCCAGTTGGGTTAATCTGACAGCTGGAGCACAAAAAGCCACAAGAATCTCCCAAGCAGGAGATTCTGACTGTCCCATAATTTGATCAGTCCAGCCCTTCCTATGCAAAAATCCCATCAGGAACAACTGAGAGGTGTCTCAGAAGACACAGACTATTCAGAGGATACAGGAGAAATAGAAAAAAAAAAAAAGGAGAACGGAAGAAAAAAAAAAAAAAAAAAAAAAGAAGAAGAAAAGTATAGAAAAAGTGTCAAGCAGAAGGTCAGAGTTCACTGGATTTAAAGACCCACTGACTTCTTTCAGGATACACTTGGTCCCATATTCCAGGCCTGGAACATTTCACCAGTTTCCTAATTACAGATCAGATTTTCTAGGCAGGCTACAGAAGTGAAAGTGCTCCTTCAACACCAGTAGTCCACTGTCACATTTTCTTACTACGAGCTTGTCAGCCTGCCAATGCAGAGAACATCTAGAACTCCTCCTTGCTCTCTTCCCACAGAACACAAAGCAGCATATTCCTTCAGAAGCCTTATTCAAACTGCCTTTCTTCTCCATGAGCCTGCATCTTTGAGACAACAGATAAGAGGAGGCAGACCACTTCCGCCATTTATTTGCTCAGCCTGCTGAAACATCAGATCTGTCGGATCTTGCAGCAGAAGCATTATCCTTTGTTCTGATCAGGTTGCACAAATAGCTGTGCTTGTGTCAGTTGCAGAGCAGAGATTTTTCTTTTTTTTGGTGTTTTTGTTTTTGGTGTTTTTGTTTTTGTTTTGGTTTGGTTTTTTGGGTTTTTGTTTTTTTGTTTTTTTTCCATGACCAATATGATTTACAGCTCACACAACACATTGTGTCCTGCTAAAAATGTTGCAGTTTTGTTTTCCACCAAGCAGCTCTCCTACAAAAAAAACTCGGTTCAGTGTTACAAGCTAAGGAAGAAGGAGAAACTGCACAATGCTGTTGGTACATGTATCCTAGAAGAAAGTGCCAAAATATTCCCAGCCTGACAAAAATGAGCGCAGAGCCACCAGAAGCACCTGAAGGAGCTTGAGTTGAAGGAGTTAGAGTGGCACAAGATTACTGCAACTCCCAGGACATCCCACCACTTCTCTGAAGGTTGGGAACTCCTCGTGCTCATCAGCAACAGCTGCCTTGGCGTGTCCTGACAGCTTACTAATTCCCATACAGACAAATTGGGCTGGCCCCAGCCACCCCCACCGCTGTGGTGACATACAGAATTCACACCTGGAATGCTTGCAAGCCATCTGCAACCGAGGAGACAAAAGTTGGCCATTGCCAGGTTGTGTGAACACATAGTGTTGCTGTCTGGTGAGCAATTCAGTTTCTCACACTGACAGAAGAACAATAAATCACCAACCTCTACTGCTAGAGTCTCGAGCTCTCGAGAGGTTACAAAATGTGGCTTTAATTTTCCTTTCCCACTGTTCTGCCATAATGCACACTTGCTTATGAAAACCATTGTTATCATACATACTTCCTTTTCCTAGGACAGAAAACCAAGTAAACCAGAAAATACATCCAGTAAGTTCTTCAGAACTTCAGCAGGTCTCAAAGTCTCAATAAAGTTGGAGGTAGAACTTTACCTACTACCTCCAAATTTTTTGTATTTTTGCCTAAGTGTATGTGCATGAGTATGTTGTCTCTGTTATCAGGTAAAAGCTCAAATACACATTTCCGGCTTCTAGCCAGCATTTAAAAAGGAAAAAAAAAATTGCTAATCCATGGTTGCAATGGAAGAAGCACCTACCACAGGAAAAAATCCTCCTGCCTTTAGCCAAATCTAATCTAATCTTTTCTCACAGCTGTAATATCACTCTGAATGCTTCACTGCCTAACTTTAGGTTCACATACAGAGCATGGGGAATTATTGATACAAACCTTTTGTACAAAGCCAGCCTGAAAAAAAAAAGTAAACTCCACCACCAGTGGCTGTGTTTAACATTCCTGAGTTTGCCATCAGAATCAATACAGTTCCATGAAGATATTGCCATTTTTAGTAACTACAATACCCTCCAAAATGCAACAGCATTATAAGATTTCTGTTTCATAGAGGCTTTGATGTTCCATCTTTTATCCCAGTCTTCAGCACATATTTTATATTAGAATGCATTCCAGGAGGCATGTGGCAATAGAACTAGGTCAACAATTAACCAAATAACAGGAAGCTGCTCTGCAGAGCACACCCTTCAAAAAGCTCACTTAATGAGCTGGCCCTTCAGAGTGTGTCCTTCAGTAAGGTTGAAGCTAACTGTTCCACAGGATTTTCCTTAAAGACACAAGGTTGCCCAAGGCAGGTGATTTATGGATATGACAGACTCTGAAGAGCCATCCCAGAGTGTAAAAGCATCTGAGTCCCATGTTGAGAAGAAGAACAAGCCACAGTCAAGCATGGGACATTGAATACCAGGAACTAGCTCCAATAATTTCCTCATCTTACATGTGAACAGAGCCCATTCCACCAATAATCTGCTCCCACATTTTCACAGGAAAAGAGCAGAACCTTCATAGAATTTGTAGGGAAGGATACCATCATTAAATAAACGATTTAGCATCTCTCTGTCCAGATGAGTCAATTCCGTATTCTTGCAAGGCTTGGGAGAAAAAACGGCTGATATTAAGCCTTGCAAGTCAGTATCTGACTAAATTAATCATGTCCTGCTTTGTCATTGATCTCATTGAGATATGTGTATTTAACATCATCTGCTGAATCCAGTAGAAGAAAAAGTCCATCATCATTGCTGATATCTACATTTGTTCCACCTCAATCTCACCAATTGCTTCCACTAAGCATCACATTCCACACTTCTAAGCAACCACAGATGCCCAAGCTTTAAAGAGAAGTTTTTAGGACTGAGAAGCATCAGGCACCACAGAACAGAATCCATGAGTAACATAGAAGTTAAAAAAAGTTTTGATTCATATTATACTGTCAACAAAGCACTAGAGATGGCCTGATCAAGTTGTTTTTAAACAAATAAAAGGCAAACACTTGCCAGCAGTCTAATTGAAAGGAAGTTTGCCACTGATATCCATCAGATAACTGTTGCAATAACAGATAACTCAACAGCCATGAACCACAAAGCAGTGTTAACTTTACAAATTCAGAAAAGTCACTGTCCACTATGTGACTACAACCAAATCTTGACACTAGGTGTATATGGATACTAATATTAATTTTCTGATACTTCTCATAAAAAATGTATACAGTCTTTTATCTCATTATCTTAGTCTTTCTTCTGGACAGCATCTCTACAAAACAAAACATTCAGAGATCCTGAAGTCATTATTTACCCAAACAAAGCTAACAATATAAAACAACCTCTCTACACCATTGCCAGGGGTAGTCTTGTATTTCTCCATAATTTCTAATAGGAATGATTGCTGTAAGCATATATATATATATAAAGAGTTTCCCCATCTCCCCATCTAGAGTAGTTCACAAGTGACAAAAATAAAAGGCAAAAAAAGAGCCCATGTCTAACAGACATTCTTATGCTAGAGCCTTCATAACTGAGAACTCTGCAACCAAATGTTTGTGAGGTGGGAACTCAGGTGCATCTTTCTGGAGGTGGATCCTGCTGGTTCACCAGATAATAATTCCAGTTCCTAATTACAGGCATAGGAAATGATAAGGCATCCATGATGACTGAGAAAACAGTCAGTGTGTATGATCATATGTCCCTGCAGATTGCTTTGCATCTTAAGCGACAGCTCCTTGCTGAAACAGGCTAACTCAGTGGAAGACTGCCAAGCATGCTGTGGTGAGATTATCATCTTAGTAGTTATTTATAATAAACTATCTTCAGCAAGTAGCACCTTTTTCAGTAGGAAAAAAGTCAAGGACAATGCATTTTCTTCACGGTACAGGGATGGTGTATGAGAAAATGCGCAGACAGTATCTGGTGGTATTGTTCATTTGCGTATGAAGAAGCACTTCTGATGAACATTCTTCCAGCACGTTCTGAAAACTGTTCCGACACCACTAGAAAAAACACAAAATTACCAGCCACTACAAGGTATACAACCTGCAATGTAAATTACATGGGTAAACAAAACAGAGTGGCCATGCTTTTTTCCTAAAAAAAATCTTTTGATTTGCCTGCATCCTTAATACTTCTGATGATAAAACAGCCACACATGGCATATCTATGGAACCAAGGAGTTCTGCCCTGAGAAGTGATGTGGTGATGTTTGAGTCTCATATAACTCCTCAGTGTCTTTTATTTGCAAGTGTACCTACACAGAAGTGCCAGAGTCCCATAGCTCCAACCAAAAAATCCAGTGGAGTGTTTTTAAAGATGGAGTTACTGCAGAACAGAACAAACAGTCTTCACACACAATCCATGTTTTATATGCATCCCCTCCTCCCATCACCAAATTGCAACTGAGAAAACATACCTGTGGGTTGACTACTCCCACACTCCCACTCCAGTTCTTAGGAACACATGAAGAAAGTCATGCTTTTGCAGGGCTGCCACAGAACAGCGTCTAAGACAAGGATTCATTCAAGGGGATCTGTAATATATTCTCTGAAGAGCCTGATGAACAGGCAATGGAAACCATGGGGGCTCTTATTATGAAGTTCAGCTCTGCTGTACCCATCAAGAAGCAAGCTCTGGTTTCCTTCCAGAGTTTCCTAGGCTGCAGGTACAGAAAGGTATTTCCAAATGCTATGGGTGAAAGAGAAGCCATAAAGCAGATGACCAGGTGACTGAGCTGACAGAAGATATATCAGCAGATTTTTAAAGTCCATTGTAAGCTTATTTAGAAATCTTTCTTCTGCAGATTTAGATAGATGCATAACAATATTTAGCTCCTCAAAAAACAAAACAAAACAAAACAAAACCAGCAACAAAAAAAAAAAACCCCAACCAAACCAAAGGGAAAAAACAACCCAAAACAAAACAGCGCAGTGTTAGCCAGATAGGATAAAGGTGTTCTAAAGGTGCATTTCTGGTAAAAAGAAATCAGGAACAGTTACAGTAGCTTTCTATAGTTTTTAAGTAATTACAGAGTTTCAAGGTCTACACAGTATCAGAGCATTTCATACCTTCTGCATTTCGCAGCTGCACTTCAATATTCTTAAATGGTTACAGCTTTTGAACAAACTGTGTCTGCACTAAAGCCAAAAGGATCTACAGTGGAGCTTCATCTGAAGCTCAGGACTTGCACGACTGAACTGTTCTCTTTCTCCAGATGTGCTCAGCCCTTCAGCCTTGCCCCAGCCCCTTTTATAATCCATCAGACGTGCTTTTGGAGTACACTTCAATGCTTTGTGTTTGATTTGTTTTTTTACAAAAGAAACATACATACAAACCAACAAAAAAACCAACCAAATAAAAACAAAACCAAGAAAAAATCCCCACAGGTTTAGAAAGAGAGGAAGAAATGAAACCCTACTGGGCTGAAGTTTCAAGATGACAAAGCAGAAGGTAATTGTTTAATACAAAGTATGAAAGTAGCACAAAAGGACAAGATGCAGTGGAGAAGAGAAAAAAATATCTCTTTGGGCTTCCTGCACTGGCATGAAATGGCTGCTTTCCTTCTTACTGCCAGCTCCCATGCTTCATGTTGACATTACACATCCTGTGCTGTAGATCCACCCCCATGCTGATGCTTGCCCAACAGAATTATCTCCTGCGTCACAGCAGTGGTAGCAGAACTGCTGGCTCTGCAGATCTGAGAGCACCATTTCAAGGCCTAATGCACACAGCAACTGGACACACTACCAGACATTCTGGGTTGGTTTGTGGCACTCTCAGTGATGCACTGCTTTGCCTAACCTTCTGTTAGCCAGATGGCTAACAGGTATTCTCACCTTGGGATCAAACCATTAAGTTTTACTTTATTAATCTCTACTAAAACGCAGGAACAGTTTGGAGCACTCATATCTGGTTTATCTCCAACAAGGTTGCTAAGATGAAAATGACCTAAAAATAACTAGAAACTCTGCTTCACACCAAAGAGAACAAGACCTTTTTGAGTAAATATTTAAATGATCTGCCAGATGAACCACCACAGCAGCATGAACCACACAGATAGGAACTTGTATTAATGTACACACAGACAAAGGTACACACTTCTGCCATTGTAAAAGGACCTAGGTTGCATTTTTCCTGATCCAAAACACTTTTGTTTTCAACAAGCCATTATCATATTTATATCTATTGAAGCCAATCCCTTAATTTAGAGGAAAAGAAGGCTTCTAAAACCACCACAGTTAGTGATGGGGCTCCAGAATGCATGAACATCATCCACAGGCAACACAGCAACAGGAATGCTCTCACCAGAACATCTACAAAGTCACATAAAATCGTACTTCAGGGACATGCCAGCAGTAATTTAAGTCAAAGCTGGGTATTTATAACATACATGCTCCCGCTGTCAAAATACAAAGAGTGAGAAAGAAAGAAAGAAAGAAAGAAAGAAAGAAAGAAAGAAAGAAAGAAAGAAAGAAAGAAAGAAAGAAAGAAAGAGCACATGAATGAAAGTGAAAGAATCATCTTATGCATATGCTTCCACTGAATCTTGCATATCTGCTACAGCCGTGCCCTCACATGCAACCACAAATGAGCATCTCATATATGTAGGTGGAAGCTGTTGAAAGTTAAGGGCATCCTCAATTCAAGATGTAATTTTCAAATGCCTCCGTGAAAAACTCAACAATAATTACTCCATGCAGCTGAGGAACTGATCTCCAAATGTTTACTCACACAAGTAGCTGCAGTGAAAATCCAGAATCGGAGCACAGCAACAGTTCACATGAATGAGCTCTTAGAGCATAAGGGCTTTAGCTCCCATCATCTATTATCTACCAAATGCACTACAATAACTATGAAAATGCAGCAGTGGTGAGGTCTGACCTATTAAAAAAAAGCCTTTTTTAACATTCCTAACAGTGGCAGTGAGCAGTTATCAAATAAATAAATAAATAAAGTGCACATGCCTGCACACTGAACAAAATCCCAGGAATGCAAGAAGAATCCCATAGAATTTGCAGTTTTGCTGTCTTCCAAAGGAAACAGGAAGCAAATCCACATGGAATCTAGCTATAATAAATCATTAAAATCTGTTCTTCACGGCTACCACCACAGTGCAGTGCTTCAAAAGCACAACTGGGTTCACTGCTCAGATTGCTGCACACATGCATTTGTTTGAGGTTGGATCTTTTCAACCTAAAGCTCCTAACCTCTCCAGGCTGTTGTGTCAAACGTGCTTAAAGAGGATGGCACTGCTACTACCCAACTTCCTACATGTGACTAACTTCTGACATGGAAGGAGATCACAAACAGTCTTCTTCACACCACCTGGGCAGCTAAAATGTTCTTGTGGTCATCCATTACTAAAAGTCTTACTGAGACATGAATAACCCTCCAATCTGGATGTCAACAGATCAGCAGGTATTGCCTTCAGCTCATAAGCAGTCTGCTTAATTCACCTGTAAAGAGGATTAGATGTCTTCAGCACATCAAGGAAACAAGCAGAACAGGCGGTGTGACATTTTAGCTCCATCTATCTTTAAAATTTCCCCAAAGAGCAGGATTTTTTTTTCATGTCCCATTTAAGTTACTAACTCATCATCATATGACTGGCCTCCACTGCCATGACATACAAAACTTCAGTATATGGTGACAGGCCCCCTAGAAAGTCATTCCACAACCTGAAACATCATCTACCCTTCAAACACACTAAAAATAGACTCCTCACCCCCCTGAGATCTCAGCAGCCCATCTGATATTACAGTACAGTATTAACAAACCTATGTAGACATGAATTCTTAAAATAAGTATCTTCAGAGATAGGACCAGAATACCAGCAAGCAAACAATATTCCTGTACACCACTGGTGGACCTGTGGAAGTACTGAAGAACCACAGAGGGCAGCATGAACATTCCATGTTCATTTTGTGGAGCACAACTTGTGCAACCTTTGGTCAACCTGCCTGACATCTTGCCAAGTGACTTCTGACTGTCAGAAAGATATTTTCTGAGTACAGCCACAAGCAGTTTTATGTGGTTCCTCGGGAGAACAATACACAGAAAATCTTTGTCTTCTTTCCTGCCTCCCCTGCCCCATGGTGGAAGAAGAGCAGCACACTGGTAGAGGGCATGGGAAAAACGCTCATTGTAGTATTTTATCACCTCGGCAATTTGATCATTTTAAAATAATTCAGGTTTACTCATTTATCCATTCAAAGACCCAAACATACTGACTCACTCTCTCAGCAGCCCCAGTAATAGAATTATGTCCTTGGAGCCAGAGATTTAAGGTTTCACATATGCAGGGATGCTCTGGCAGGAGAAACCTGCACGCTCTTGAGCAACAACAGTTTCTTCTCAACCTACCAGGATGGAAACACACCAGGAGCCACTGAAGGGTTAAACACACCCTGCAAGGCAGAGCATGGCCTTGGGTCACATTTACCTACAGAAGGGCTGTGAGAATGCTCCTCTGCCCAGGCCCTGGTGTTGTTGCACACTGGGCTGTTTCACACCAGATGCTTGATCACAGACAAGAGGACTTGGCCTCTGCATGACCTGACACAGCTGAAAGCCGATATGCTTTCTCCCCACTGCCTGCCCCCAGCAAAGATAGAAGGTCATTTAGACCAAAAGGAACCTGTCCACACTGACTTCAAGTTACATTAATTCAACTTTTGGGATGCACTCCTGGCTAGGAACCCAAACCCTTTCTCTCAGGGCTTCGAGCCACAGCCATATGACAGGGCAGGAACAATTCAGCAGACAAGCAGCTAATTAACCAGGCTGAGAGCTGTCTGGCTGGTCTCAATTTTCCATCAGCCATTTGTTACATTTTTTACACTTTTCAAGCTATTTAGCTGAGCATGATAGAAGCAAGGCTTCCTTCAGAGCTCACCAGCCTTGAAGGTCCCACATCCTGCAGCCCGAGTCAGCCAGCTGTAGACAAAAGGGAGGGGGAAAATTGAAATGCAAAATCAGAGCTCCCAATCAAATACAGAGAGAAATAATTCCAAATTTGTTCACATTGACATTTTATTTATTTATTTATTTATTTATTTATTTATTTGTCTTCACTGCGCCACTTGTCTCACAGCACAGAGGAAAGCAAGAAGATGACTCCATTGGCCACTTCCTTCCAAAATTCGCTGCATCACCAAACAAGTAGGTACTGTATATATATGTATATTTGTCCATACTCACCACAAGCAACAATACACTTGAGAATACAGGCTCAGTCAGAATTACAGCAGTGACACAGAAACAAGGACAAAAGAAGAGCACCTCTGATCCAGACCCACACACCAGAACTACTCATATAAGGAGGCTTTTCTTTCCTTATCTTTCCTATCTCCTTAACACACACAGCAGAAGAATCCAGCATCAGGGTTGTAATTTCCAACACCCATGTTAAATCCTATTTTACGGCTATTTTACTGGGTATACATGGTTGATGGAATAAAAAAAAAAATAAGAGCAAGATTTCAAGGACGGGACAGCAATTCTTTGGTCTCCTTTCTTTTTGGTTGGAGAGACCCAAATACCCTTACAAAGAGCCACATGGCCCACAAATCTAGCTGAGAATGACTAGGACTAAGAATCCAAGTCTGAGTTAAAATAAATAAACATCCATGGGCCTCTTAAACTCTCTCCAGAAGCAGTTTGTTCAACTAGAGATAAGTGCTCATCCTTGACTCACTGCATCCCCCTCAAGACCAGCACTCCTCTAGCTATTCCAAGTTTAGCCCAGACTGCAGTTATCACTTCATTTAATAAAAACATGAAAACTTAAAAATTAAAAAAAAAAAAAAAAAAAAAAAAGGAAATGACAAAAAAGTTAAACAATCACCACTGATATAAACCACCTTCACCAACCCTTCTGGAATTTCTGACCTAGGATCTATTTCAGCTGTCTACTTAATATCAACAAGAGGAAGGCAGAAATAATAATAATAAAAAACCCAAACAAACAAACAAACAAACAAAACCCTTTTCAGCTTCATCAGCCAGCTGAATTCTGACTTTTGGACCACAGCAAGGCCTTTATTAATGATCCCTTTCTCAGCTGCACACTCAATTAAATTCTCCAGCAAGTTAGCCATTAGAAGATAAATGAACCACCCTCCATCATGCTGGACCAAATTCTTCCAGCACAAGTAGTCTCTCAGTTTTGCTGTTTATTTGACAAGTAGGAGGACAAAATTAAAAAACATATTCTTGCTGGAGCACAGGCTCCAAGTTACATTCCTCCCATTCTGATCTTTTCTTTGGAGAGGTCTGGGGACAGTGTGTGGGAGGAAAGTGTTTGCCTGGCTTCTGTGATAAGTGGCCATTGTGTTTTGAAGCATTTGCATGACAACAGCCCAACCCAGGATGACCCATCTTCTTCCCAAAAGGAATATCCTGTGATGCCTTCTTTCCACAGCCACTGATACCGCCCTAAGCCACTGTTTGAACCTAAGAGCTGCAGGCGGAAAGGAACGGTTTGCTCATCCCAGCAATGCAAAAGAAGCCCCCTTTGTCCTACCAGGCCACGGAAACACTGACCACATGTGCATCAGAAGATTCCATTTTTAGCATCTTCCAAAACAAAGTCTTCTCTTTCACATTATCACGAGCACACTGAATCCTCAGTCTTCCTATATAATTCTCTGCAATGTCTGCTTTGTTTTGTCCTGAAAATTCATTCTACTGCCTCTCTACCCCATGCCACTGCTCTATTAGCAGCAAGTTTCCTTTGCACATAATTATGGCATGCTTTAGCCTACTTTTTTCTGTTTGCTGAATAGCTCTGCCTATTTTCTACTTGTGCTGATGCTACCATTTACTTTTCCTGACACTCTAATCCTTGTATTCTTTGAAGGCCTGACTTCCTCCACACCATGACAGCAGCTGGGGCTCTCAGGCCCCTTTTTAGACCTTTTTAATAGCAACAGTAATGCCACTCTGATGAACATCCCACTTCCTAATCTTCAGGTTGCAAAGCCTGAATCTGTAACAAGTGCTGCAAATACATCATCCAGAGCTGCTGAGCACCCATTATCTAAATGACTATCAAGTTATTAATTGCCTTTTCCTGGAACTGGATGGAAAAGGAAAAACATTGTCGCATAATGCAAGCACTTAGCTTCTTCACACATAATCCCAATTAGAAGGTCTTATTTTCCACCAGGAAGTAACAAGTGACACACTTCAAGAACTGAATTGTTAATTTAACTGGTTCAAAACCAATAGAAGTAGCCCAGTGAATCAAGTGCTTTCTCTGAATTATTTGTCCTCAACATACACTGGCCTTGCAATGATTGCTACCCTAATAAGCTCTAAATAAGTCCTTCCTAATCACTCATGACATTGATGCTGTGCCTACAGTTCTTTATACTGACACTATTAGACAAGTATTCTTAAAGAAACTGCATTTGACTCCACACAATAACAACTCCTGAACATTCTGAGATCTCCTATTTCTGTCTTCCTTCAACTACCAGCTGAACTCAACTTAATTAATTGCTTCTCCTGATGAATCTTACCATCTTCTACCTAAGAAGCTGCTTTTAGCCCAAGCCAAAACCCAACTGTATTCCCCCTAGACAGCAGCTGTGGAGGTCCATAATTATGCCACAAAAAACCAGCCAAAAATGAATGAAACTTTTGATCAAGGCAAAATACATTGTGTAGCACTGCTGTTCAGTCTAGGACTGATGTTATGATAACCAGTGTACCTCAAAAATGGCTACAAAGCAGTCAAAACCAAGATGAGGGAAAGCTCTTCCCCAAACACTGCTTAAAGAAAAGTTCCTTCAAGTAGTGATTAAGCTAGGATATTTTGAGGTACTGCAGTAATGTATGTTGCCTGAAGCTGACCAAAACAATTGCACCAAGATCTTCAACTCCCAGAGAGCTGAAAAGAGCCCAAAGGAAAAGAAATTACATTGTATTTAAGATTGTGTTCAATCCTAAGAAACCAAACACAAAGGCTCCCCTTTCCTCATCTCAAACTCTCTCCTCTTCCTCAAATCCCTTCAGAGACACATTTCTGCTGCAACCTCTGGCACAGCTTAATAAAGCTCGAGACATGAGGGGAAGACTTTTTAGATCTTTGGTATTGTTTTTAACATAAAAAGAACAAAATGGAACAGAACCCAAAAACTGTCTCACATGACTTGGTATTTACCTATGAGTTGAACTTCCCAAAAAAAAGCTGAAAGCAGAATAATACTTCCAAAACTCAGGACGTAAATGAAGACCACTTCTATTAAACCTGGTCCCCTAAGTTTGGAAACTTTTACTAAAGACCTTTTTCTTTTTTGCTACAACCAACAAGATAATTATCATAAGTCAATCTATCTCCCTTCCTCCCCCCTCTTCTTCTTTCAGCACTGGCATACAAACCATGCTATTTTAACTTCTTTCCTGTTCTCCCAGTTCTTCTGGAACATTTTATTTTCAACAGTCAACTCATTTGGAGAAGTGCCATGCTGAAGTTCAACCGTGTACAATGTTAACTGTGTCTCTGCCAGCAGCTGAGGACTTGCATCACACCACCTTCTCCAGCACCTCTTGATTAAATAATTTGAGTTCCTCTCTCTGAGAAGTTAGCAGATATACCTCCACTCTCATCACACTCTTTTCATTTTTTTCTCCCCTCTCAAAAATTATTTTGACTCTCTGAAGAAAACGGAATTTCTCATCCTTTCTTCAACACTCAAGAGACCTCCTGTTCACCTCCTGTGGGCCCAGAGATATTTCTTTATTGTTTAGTACCCTAGAATGAATCAACTGAAAAGGAAGCAGGCATTTGGACTGATGAAGTTCAACATCTCTGCTGAAGACAGGAATTAGAAGTTCATACTTGAACATGTCTTGCATCAAGTATGCAAGTTCAGCAAATCATACAGTTCTGGCACTGGTAGCAGACCATATTAATCCAGAACAAGTTCATAAAATAGAAAATCTTCTACTTCAAAGTAGAAAAACATCAGTTAAGAGTCAAAATAAGAGAAATACATGATGCTAAAGGAGTATTTCCACTATTTTTCTCTTGCAATGGATTGGAAGTGTAGCAAAATATAAGGAAACAAAGCACACAAAACAACACAGACATCTTGGCCTTTGTGGACCTTTCCTGATCTGTGGAAAAACAGGACCTCCTTCCTCCATCAGCAGCTTCTTCCAATCACTATTTCACTGGGAACTTTTGCATTTGTCCCTAAGTTTGCCTGGTGAAGCTTCAACACCGGACAATATTAGTTAATGAGTAGTACATAGCTATTCACCAGTTTCACATTTCCAAGTCCTTTTTATGCAGTTTCTTACTTCAAAGCAGTGTTGTTCTGCCCAGTTAAGGAAGTTATCCACAACACCACACAGAGAAAGTGTTACAGTAAATTGAGATAATCTCCGTTTATACTGTAACTCCACACATGTTGTTTGGAATAATAGGAAAACCCAATAGGAAATGCTGATTTACACTGGGTTTCTGGGAATTCCAGCTTTCAAGAGACATCTTTTGAGCTCTTCTGAAGTAATCTTCCTCAAACTGTAAGTTGTACTATTATAAGACTTAAGTTCTTCCCATTTCCTTTTTAAGGCTGAAATTAAATTTCCCCATTCCTTGGGGCCCAGAGGAATATCTACCAGATGCCCAGACATCTATGATGAACAATAGTCATCTACTTGTCAACTCTCTTTTTAATCATCCTTTTATTGGACTTCATAAAAGTCAATCCTCTTTTAAGTCAAAGTGAACAACCCTAACAAATTTGTTATAAAGATAACTAGATTTGAATGATTTTTAAAAATTTCCATTTCCACTTGCAGTTTCCCTGCTTTCCCTTTCCAGCACCCCATTATGTACTTGTATCCTTCACAGTCTAAGCATACACATTTATTGTATTTTTAGTTTTCTTCTTGCAATAAAACAGCATTTTCAATTATGGAAGGGAATTGTAAGCATGACATCTTAAGTTTCTCATCAACATAACCCAGTGTGAAGCTAGTGGAAATGTAAAACATAGTCAAATAATTATTTAAATATTTTTAAAGCAGTGGTTCATAGGCTTTATCTAGTAGGAGTGAGAAAAGTGATTAAGAAAGATTTAGATACTGGACAATAAACTACCAATGTTTATTCCTTCTATTAGAGACTAGACCAGTAAAAGATTCTTTGTGGCCCAAACCAAAAGCAATTGAAAGCCATTGTCTGAATGAGGAAATTAATGCCTGATTAGGAGAAACATTCATGTCACCACTATGGCATTAATTAAGATCATCTTTCTGGAGTTTCTTTAAAAACCAATGGGTCTTGGGGCTTTTTATTTTTTTTTTTTTGCTTGTTTGTTTGGGGTTTTTTTTGAGGGGGCAGAATTGTTGTGTATTATTTTGATTGTGTTTTTTTTTTTTTAATAAAATTCTTCAGCTCATATTTTAACAGCAAGGTGAACTTTGGTCAATCAGAGCAAACCCACAGCAAGAAGCACCATAAACAATATAATTCTCTGAAGAGGTTTCAGTCTCAAAGTGAGGAAACCCAGAAAAAAAAACAGCCAAAAAACCCCATTGAAACTACTGCAATGTTGTTCGGTTTTCTAGGGTGTAAGAGGCACTCCTATAAAGAACCTGATCTGAAATCTCAGAGTTGTTCTTGGATTGCACATGCCACGTTCAAGGGCAGTGTGCCTGCAGGGCACCATGTAGTGTCAGCACTGGGCTGACCTCTCCAGAAGTAAGAAGAGATTCACAGCTCTGAACCACAGGCTCTGCATATGGTCCATACAGGGGATGAATATTTGGGATCTGACCCAAATAAGCAAAGGTCAGTGGACAATTTTTCAATTTTTCTTCAATGGCTGATTTAGACCTGTGCAGAGACTGAAAAATGCACAAGGAGGTAGGAAAACCCCAAAACATAAAAAAACCCAGCAAAAACAAACAAACAAACAAACAAACAAACAAAACTCCAAAACCAAAAGCAGCTAACTTCTCTTTTTGTCCAAATATGAGATTAAACATACATGAAATGGTATGTTCCATGGCCGCCTTCTGAAAGATGGAGACAACCAGAGAATCTCAGTAATTTGGGTGACACATCAGCAACCAGAATTTACAAAATGCACAGCTGATAAAATAATATCCTTCTGAGGTATATTAGATTGCACATTAAAACCTTTCTTCCACAGCAGAAATAAAACAAGGACATTGATTTCAGCCTCTGAAACGAATCTCAAGTTCATCATCCATCATTGCAATCCTCAAATCTTTCTGTTTTTTCTGCACATCTGGGAGTGTGTCCTGATTCAGATTCACTGGTCACCCATCCTGCCACTTAACACCTGCCTATATTTATTCTTAAAACACCTCCCAGTAACCAATGCATGGACATCACTCACACCTTTCCATGGAGCTGTGCCTTCAAGCCCAGCAGCACTCCACCCCACTATCCCCCTCATGCATTTCAGGGATGCATTTTGAACTTTTTGAGGAACTGCATTCACTATGCAAGCTGATGTGCAGATTCCAGTGGGTGGGAAAAGATCTCAGGCCCATTTTGGGTCTACTCAAAATTGCTTCAGATTAAAAGGTGAGTTAAAAACAAAGCACACAGATTCCTGCTCAACTGTTACCTCACTTTAAAGATCTCAGGTTTCCATAATGACATTAAAATCACAATAGGAATGTTGCTGTAGGTTTTCAGGAAAGAAGAATATTTTATGACATCAAAAAGATAGCTGTGAAAACTGTCTGGCTTTTTACAAGAGAAATTATGAGTGTTATGCTCTGAGGAACCTATTAAAAGCTTGCCAGTATCACTTTAATGCAACTTAGTAAGTGGGGAGAAATATTCCATCTTAATTTAAAACACATCCAAAAGAAGGAATGCTCTTGAAAATGAGATGTTAAAAATCCCAAAAATTAGGCATCATCATCTAGGAAAAAAAAAGAGACATTTCATGATACCCTCTGGAAGAACCTGAGCAGCCTCAAGCTGCATGCACTTGCCTCCAAATGCTTTCAAAAATATAAAAATATATGCTTATATACACTATTGACTTGGCCAACTGATCAACCTCCAAAATCCTGTGGTCTTTAACCAAAGAAAAATATCTAGAAAGGTGACCCCGCATGAAAGCATCAGAGAAAAAAGCCTGAGGATATGTTTCTCTGTGTGAAGGAGAATCTGAGCAATTTCCTCCAATCCTCATTTCCTGATAGCACGAAGACAGCAAGAACACCCATCACAATGTTGTGCATTGAAAAAATCTGAAGGAAAAATCTTAGGGGAAAAAAAAATGATTAAGCCATCTCCTGCCCAGCAAAGCCTCAAAACGTGGAGAGACATCCACAATGTTAGGAGCACTTCCCATCTCAGCTTTGTCTACTGTCTCTCTCCTCCATTTTCTGGTGGAGCTAGAGAACATGACATGGCTTACCTGACTCAGATCACAGCTCTCTGCCAAACTAGTCACTTCCTCTTAGACATGCAAGCAGCTTCATGAGACAAACAGACCCCCACAGACGCACACACAAAAGCAGGAGCAGAAAGCACTCAAAACTTGGAGATCTTTCCCCTTCCAAACACCAGAAAAACAAATGAAACTTTTCCCTTTTTCTCCCTCAAAGAGAGGGAGGTGAAGGGAAGGGGGGGAGGAATCCTATCAGATCACAACATGAAGCTCCAGGAGGATCTCTCTGTGTGGAGAATAGAAACCACAATGCTGAGAGGAGCAGGGGGCATGGCGGGGGAAGGAGAAGGTTACTCCAGAAGACATAAAGAGCCTGTGGACTGTGTGTGTGCATGTGTGCGAGAGCGAGGAGAAGCTTTGTGTTGTGGAGCCTGGATTGGAACCAAAGCAGACAGCTTGCAAATGGAGGACAGGGAGATAAAGAAAGGGAAAGAGGGGGAGAGATGTGGAGAAATCTGCTCAGGGTGGGTTGAGAAAGGGGCAGGGGAGAAAGCGCCTTCTCCCTTGCGTGGTTTAAAGGTAGGGACATCGGGGAACTGAGCAAGTAGAAGTGGGCTCCTTCCCTTTCCTTTCTTCCCTTCTCGCTCTCTTTTCTCTCAAAGGAGAGCACAAGCGTGTGTAATGGCTCCTGCTCTCCAGCTGAACGCTGTCCTCCTCCAAGCCACCTCCTGCGGGCACCAGCAGCCCCCCAGCTCCGACGCCGGCGGGGAGCCCCGCATCCCAACTCCAGAAGAGCCGCGGAGGGGGCACCACCGCCGGGGCGAGGGACCGGCGAGAGGGGACGAGCAGAAAGAGGAGAAGGGAGAGACTGGCTGGGAGAAAGAAAGAAAGAATGAAAAAAAAAAAAGAAAGAAAGAGAGAAAGAGAGAAAGAGAGAAAGAGAGAAAGAGAGAAAGAGAGAAAGAGAGAAAGAGAGAAAGAGAGAAAGAGAGAAAGAGAGAAAGAGAGAAAGAGAAAGAAAGAAAGAAAGAAAGAAAGAAAGAAAGAAAGAAAGAAAGAAAGAAAGAAAGAAAGAAAGAAAGAAAGAAAGAAAGAAAGAAAGAAAGAAAGAAAGAAAGAAAGAAAGAAAGAAAGAAAGAAAGAAAGAAAGAAAGAAAGAAAGAAAGAAAGAAAGAAAGAAAGAAAGAAAGAAAGAAAGAAAGAAAGAAAGAAAGAAAGAAAGAAAGAAAGAAAGAAAGGAAGAAAGAAAGAAAGAAGGAAGGAAGGAAGGAAGGAAGAAAGAGGTCACCCGATTGCCTGGGTCGTGCCAGCACGGAGCTTTTCTCTCCTCCCTGTGTCTCCCGTCTCTGATACAAGTCCACACGCACAGCACCATCCAGACCTCGCACACACATACATATCCTCTCAAGCACCCCCCACCCCGAAAGCTCGGCTGGTATCTCACTTATCTCCCCATATTCTCCCCCCCCCCAACCCCCCCGTAATACAACAACAAAAAATTAATTAACCGCCTTCCTCCTCCTCCCACCACCACCACCACCACCAGCACCTCCTCCTCTTCTCCTCCTCCATGCAAGAGACTTCTCTCTCAAACAAAACACCCCGCTCTCGCTCCCCTCTCTTCTCTTTTTTTTTTCCTTCCTTTCTTTTTTTCCTCCTTCCTCCGTTGACCGAATGAATGGATTTCAGAGGAAGGTGGTGGAAAGAAAGATAGACATAAAAGACCAAACAAAATAACACACGCACAGACACACACGCGCAGAGACACACACATACACACACACACAAACGAGAGATGATCTCTCCAATGCCAAACCAGAGATGCGTTTTAATTGCAAGAACTTACAGGAGCGTCCCGGCACTGCTGTTCTTGCTGCTGCCTCCTCTCCTCTCCTCTTCCTCTCTGCCTAGCTCTTCTTGTTATTGTTGTGGAAGTTGTTTTGTGAGTCTCATGTGCTCCTTGCCAGGTCTCAGCAATGGAGGATCGCCATCTTTCGCTGCTTCCCCCCTCTCTCTCTCTCTCTCTCTCTCTCTCTCTCTCTCTCTCTCTCTCTCTCTCTCTCTTCACTGGTTTGCTGCAGCTGCAGATGACCTGAGATATCCGTCTCTCTCTCTCTCTCTCTCTCACCCTCTGTGTCTCTCTCTGAATAATGAGCAACCAGAGGGAGAGAGAGAAAGAAGACAATCTCCTCTCCTACCACACAAAACGCAAGAGCACCAGGGGGTGCAAGAAGCCTTTCTAACAACAACAACAACGTGTAGGGGAAGAGGAGGAAAAAGAGAAAGAAAAGAGAAGAAAAGAGAGGAGGAAAAGGCAAGAAGAAAGAGGAGGGAGGTGGAAGAGGAGGGGGGAAAGCAAGCAAGCGAGAGAAATCCATCAGGCAGACAGATGGAGGAGAAGATGGTAGTGATAGAGGAGGAGGTGTTGAAGATGAAGGAGATTAAGACGAGGAAGGTGGTAACAAAAACTTAAGGTTTGGGACACTGAATCACTCACAGGCCAGGGACGAGGAGAAGAAAGGGGAAAGATCTGAAGATCTTCCCCTTCCAAGCTGTTGCCTTCACAAAGCTTCCTGTGCAGGAGCGCTCAGCAGCTCCTGAGATGCTGGGGGAGCCGCTCGGATGGAGCGCTCTGCTGGGTCATAGCTCTCTTCCAGCCATGACAAAAACCGGTTTCTGCATGCAGATCTGCCCCCGAGATGATCCCTCATACACATCCATCTAGAGGCTAATCTCCCTGAGCAGAGTAAAGAACATAAATGGAGCTGGAGGTTGCAAAGTATAAAATCAGATCTACCACGTGGTTGGTTTTTAATCCCCCTTCCAGCTCGCATTTGATGTGGAGAAAGGACAGTCAAATTGTCCATTTCTGGCACGTATTTTGAAGTCTACTCCTGGAAATAAGGACAGTCATCTCCAGGTTTTTTTATTTCTCACAGGCATTTGGGAGAAAAGAGAGCTTGAACTACTATCACCAAAATCACTTGGTGAAACGGCTTTTGGCTGCAAAATAAAATAAATAATTCCACTTAAAATAACTTTTATGCCTCCCAACACCTAGTTGTCTGCCTCTTTGTGACTGATTATTTAAAACCGTGGAAACTAACTATCAAGGCTCACAAAGAAAGGTATCTGGGTGATGACGGCAAGCAGACAAAGACAAAGCGGCTGTAGCCTGCATTTTTATTTAGTCTCGTTTCTATTAAATATTGTCCTGAGCTACTTCTTTTGCTCGACACCCTCACCTCAGTGCGATTCCCACCCCCCGCCTCCCCTCCAGTCTTTCCACAGCCCCAGGTCAGATTCTTTCTGGAGCTATGTCTAGCGGTGAAAGGAGGATGGGGGTGGAGGGGCGGGAGGAATTAGGGTTTACATGCATACTCAGTAAATCAATACGCGAGAGTGAGGCAAAATCAATTTAAGCACAAGGGCATGACTGGTATTGGAACATCAGTGGGGTTTCTCCAGCTCCTCAGCTCTACAGTTTTGCATGGCTGGAAGAGAGACTAGAACATTGGAGCTCCGGTTCGGGTGGAGGGGGAGATCCTCCTGCTCCGAGGAAGTTTCATATGAGTGGTGAACCTGAGGTGATCTCCTGGAAATTTTTGAGTTCAGCTTTTACTGACTGGTAGAAGTCAAGCATGTTAGAACTTCATTGTCTCTCTCAGTTCAGCTGAAGACCAAATGCAGGAACACTAACCATAGCAAAAATAAAATAAAATAAAATAAAATAAAATAAAATAAAATAAAATAAAATAAAATAAAATAAAATAAAATAAAATAAAATAAAATAAAATAAAATAAAATAAAATAAAATAAAATAAAATAAAATAAAATAAAATAAAATAAAATAATAAAATAAAATAACGAAAATCGGTCGCCCAGGTACTGGTCAAATATTAAACCTATGCACCCTATGATCTTCCCATCTGCAAGAATGCCGTGAGTACAAAGCACAAATGCAAGATCTCTCCCATTAAATCCTCTTTTTCTTTGAGCCGTGCAAGGTAATGACTAAACAAGAGAAGGATCTTCTCCCTCCTCTCCCCTCTTTCCGCTCCCCCTCTCCACCCCAAGCAAGTGCTGTGGGAAATGGGAGGAAGGAAAATATCTGGGCAGGAGAAGCACTGTTGGATTTAGAGAATACTTCTTAAGGAAAAGGGGAAAAAACACCAAAACTGAGGATTCCTACTAAGACTACTGGTTTTATACAGACAAACGGAGCGGACACCTCCTAAGAAGCTGATAAAAGAACATTAAGGAAAAGGGAGGGACTGTCTTTACGGCTGCCAGAATGTGCATGTGTTCTGCCTGCAATTTTCTGTAAATCATCCTCATCGCAGGAACAGAGCGCCTGGGCTTTGCAAGATTTGACGTACCACCAACACTGAGACAGATAATTCACCTCTTTGTCTCTCAGCATTATATTTTAAATTTAAACACCAACCAACCAACCAACCCACCAAAAACATAAGGAAAGAAAAAACCAAACAAACAAAACCAAAAAATTAAAAATGAATTAAAAGAGAGCGAGAAAGAAAGAGCAACCCACAACAACAAAACACGTTACTTCTGACCAGAAGGAAAGAAACTGCATCTTCATGGAGATAGTCTGGAAATGTTTTTCCCGCCCTATCCCCCCGGTCGTTGGGAGGGGGGGGAGGGGGAGTCCCTCCCTCGCCGGTCCCGGAGGAGCCACCCTGAGCTGCGAGAGGACAGCGGGGCTCCGGACGCGCACCCTCGGTGTCCGGAGGGAGGAGATCAGGGCGGCCGGAGGAACCGCGGTGCCGTGGGGCAGCGCTGGGGGGCACGAAGCGGGGCGCTTCTCCCCAGGGATCCGATTGTCCATAACTTCCTCCCGCAGGCTTTCTGCCGTGCCCACCGCGCTCCCAGCGCCGCCGGGGACACCCCGTGGGGAGGTGGGCACGCTGGGCTCTGAAGAAGCGGGCAACAGGGAAAAGAGGAGGGGAGAGCCTCCCCGGAGACCCCTGAGCCCTGGAACCCTGAGGAACAGGCGTTTGTGGCTACCGAGAGGAGGGGAGTGAGCCCGGCGAGGGCAGGACCCTCTGCGGTTGTTGGGCGAGCGGAGGGACCCCCCCCTGGCAAGCCCAGGTGCCACCCCAGCAATAAAGAGGTTAATCGTGCTGGCAGCCCCCTGGTCTTTAATTACTCCGGCGGGTTAAGTGTCCCATAAAGGGCGATGAAGACAGTGTGCTCCTCTCTGGGTGCTGGTATTAAAGTCGCCAAGGGACGTCGGGTTGTAGCCAGGGTGGCCCAGGGCTCCTGTTCCGGGACAGACCCCACGGCAGCCCCCCCGCGGATGGGAAGCTAGAGGGGCATTTCATCTTCTCTCTGTCTCCCCAAGAAAGGTGGTGTGCCACCGCCGTGTTGGTTGGAAGCCACAGGAGAAGGGATGATCTTGGTTTTAAATTTTTAAAAAAATTTAAAAATCAAGCCTTTGCTCATTGATCTGGGGTAGATGGCTGGTGTTTCACCATATGTAGCCAGGAGAAAGAAAAGCCAGGTGATGGGAAAAAGAACCAAACCAAACAAAAACCCAACAAAGCAATAAAGACAAACACACACGAACATTCTTCCAGCCTCTTGGATTAACTGCATCTTTCCTCACCCAGAAAATCTGACCAGCCTGAGCTTGATTCCAAGCATTTCATCCCCAAATCTAGGGCTGGCTGTTGTAGAATAAGTTAGGTTTGCATGGCCATGGCTGACACCTGCATCCTGCTCCTGCAGACACAGCAGCCTGTGGAGGCTGCACAGTGAGCCCCAGGGTAGCAAGACCACAGGCAGAGGGGTGAGAAGACAGTGTGGAAGATCAAGACGGTGCTATTCTGACTTTCCTTTCCTCCTAGCCCACTTCCTCAAGCCAAACCTGTTTCTCCACGGGGTCTAATTAGCTCCTCAGGATGGCAAACTGGGAAACATTTAGCATGGACAGTGGACACAGCCTTAGTGAGTAGGAGACATCAGGAAAGCAGTGTAGAAAAAAAAGGAAAGCATAATCTTCGTACGTAGTCAGCCGTGAAGCACTGTTGGTAATGTCCATTCACAGAACTGGAAGTGGTTTCTCTTTTTTCCTTCCCAGATCTGGAAGAATTGCATCCTTTTCCTACAACAAGTTTGTATGAACTTGTATTTATTCTCCTCTTCTTCCCAGATGTTTTATTCTACCAGAGCTAGGCTTCAGAATCCTTATGCAAGAGGCAAGTAAGTATTGTATCAGCTCCCTGAACAACTAACTGTCTGTCTGTAGAATACGTTTTCCAGCTATTGAGAGAATTTCACTTTCCTGTCTAAAAAAGATTGGTAATGTGTTGATCTGACCTTTACCCTGGTAACTCTCTTATTTTTTTAAACTTTTGTGAAAGGACTTTGAGGAGAAGCTGGTTGTCTGGAGGTGCTAAAGTCTTGCTCTGATCTATGAAAGACAAGAGATATCTCATCAAGACAATTTCCTTTAAGCAAGTACTCTTATAGAGGACAGTGTATTCAAAAAGTTTTACATGTAAATATTGTAAATCTAGGCTCTTAAGACCTCTTCAGAAAATTCTCATATTAAAACATAAAACTTTTAGCCTGCTAACAAAATTTGAAATGCTTTATTTTTAACCTGTCAGAGCTCAGGCTGGACTCTCCAAGAGCAAACTCTTCATGGTGAGATCACTTTGTCTGCAAGGACACCCTAGAATGTAGCACACATGTTGAAAACCCATAGAAAGGTGTACTTTTATGTTGCTGAGAATGCTTAAGAGAAGTGCAGTGGTGGGGACCATGCTGGATATTGGAAGTCATTTCCTTCTCTGATAGATGCATAAGTGGCAGTTATTAGAAAGAGACGTTTTGCTCCTTTGAGGAAGCTGAAGTTTTGGCAGTCAAATGCTTGCGTAAACTCACGGTTGGGTTTTTATACCTGTCCCAAATGTTCCTCAGAAACTCTTCGCTAGGACCAGGACTCAAGAAATCACTTTGCAAAGAGAACCAATCCTTCTCCAAAACCTTTTAATTGAGGCGTGAGAAGAATAATGGATATATGGTGTTGGCAGGCTGTGGTAAACCGCAAGGTGGGGCTGGTGGGTACCACAGGTCACACCTCCCCAGCCTCAGAACATGTCAAGAAGTGCAGGCAGCAGAAAAACTTGTGTTTGGAGACCAGTGAAACTTGCAGCACAGTTAATGAGAAAGAATTCCTTCAGTGTTAAAATTTACTGGGTTGGAACCAAACTAAACTGTTAGTCATTAAAACATGAACCACAAATGGCCCTAGATCTTCATTAAGTAATTTGTCAGCATGTATCCACTCTTCAATGATAAGCTTGATTTAATAAAATAATAGAATGCAGTCTAGTCAAAAGGATGTTTTATCCACCAATACAAGCAACAAACTGACTTTGCAAAAATTTGCAGTTAACATGACAAGGATTTCTAAGCAACTAAAGGTATATCCTGATTCCACTTAGGAGTGGAGTGACCATTAATCAAATTCACTATTTTTTCACTTTTGAAATCTTTAGAAGCAAAATATTCTTTGCTGTAGGTGCAAATTAGGATTTATGAAATCCAGTCCTTTAAAAGACACAGCTGGATTTTATTTACCTTCAGCCTGGCTTTAGATGCAGTCAATGAGATTGAAATTGTGTAATTTTACATCATCTGACAACAGTTTGCTGGTTGGGGTATGGTATCCCAATATTGCATTATGCTCACTGCTAAGAAGACTTCAGGAGAGAAACATTTTGATTTTGCCTTCAGAAGAGAGACATACTGAGTAATTTGTGAAATTATTTTGAATTAATGGGTTAGATACAAATGGTTTCTGGCTATATTTACTGGTCATTTTCCAGTGTGTGCTCCCTTCTTGTGTATTTTACTAGAGGTATGCAATTCAATACAAATCTATTTTTGCTTGTATATCCTTGAGGAAAGCATTGCCTTTTCTTTCTTTTCCCCAAGACCTAAATACAACCCTTGCATTTCTTGATATGTCTCTAACAGGTGTATTTTTAAAACTTAAAGCTATCAAATACCAGCCAAATAACTTATATTCTGTGTGTCCTAATCAACGTGTATAAAATTGAGCCTCCAAAAGGCTTGAGTTCCCCTTCCTAGCCAGTTTATCTGATACCTAATTTTTATGGACACACCATAAAATTGATCAAGGCCATCTCTGGCTCTGTAGAGAAGTACCTGCTACCACAGAATAATCTGTCTGGTATATGCATTTTGATTACATTTTTATTGATACATTGCAAAGTTAGCCCAAGTTTCCTCTTTTGAAGCAACTTCAGTAGATATTTTCATTGCCTGTGGAAGGATTTCAGGCGCAGTTGATTTTCCATTTTGCATGCCTTTGAAGATAGAAAAAGGAAACAGTGTATTTTATCTTCTACTTTTTGAACTCCTTCAGCTTATAGTTTATTTCCTAATGAAGTTGTTTCTTCTTCTGCTGAAGTCCAGGTGGTACCTGTGGGTCAGTTCCAGTTCATGTTCCCTGGGAGCAGAGGGATGCACGCTGCAGAAAGTGGAACATCACTGAAGTGCCTGCCAAAGCTCTATTCTTCTAATAATGTCATTATTCTTCTAATAATGTGGGCACACCTTTCCTCCCTCTGAGCTTGTCACTGCTGCTGCTGCTCTGGAGAGGTTTTGGCAAAATCCCTCTGAAGATTTTGTTCAGGATTTTAAATCTGTGTCCAGGACAAAAATCAAGATCTTCCTCATTAATTTGCTGGCCATTCACCTCTGTTAAAAGATTGAATTTTCTCTAATCCCATGTATTTATGGCACTTTAAATTTTTTCCCTATTCCACATCTCCAAATGATCAGCCAAATCCTCAGCTGATGGAATTTGGCTGGCTTCGTTGATTCCAATGGATAAACTGCTAATTTAAAACTTCTGCTTGGCTCATTCTTGCATCTAATTGGGTTAATAATCTTTACCAATTCCTTTCAGCAATTAAGAGATTTCTTTTTTTATGTGTAGGTGTTATCTATTGAAATTACATGTTTCTCTCCACTGGTGTTTTATCTGTGATACAGTGATAGCTCATAAAGTCTTAGTCTGTTTTTAAGAATGACACTTCTGCTCCCCTTTCTGATCTCTCCACAGTTATTGTCTCCTAATGCCCACCTGACCTCCTTTATTTTAAACCACACTTTCACTGAGTTTCTCTCTGCATTAATTTATTTTAATACACTGTATTTCAAAGGAGCCGTTCTTCTGCAACATTTCACCTATACTCATGTTGTGACAATTATGTAGAAGGCATTTTTTCCAGTTTTAATCTTTACAGCTGTTGTGTTCTCTAGAATAATTGAAGATGTACCATTTGTGATGCAAGTTCATATTTCCAGTGATTACATTGCAGACTGATCTAGTCAGGGATAGCCAACCCTGTTGTCATTAAATGTGACCTCATATTTAAGAAGACTGATGCTACACTGTAGAGTAAAAAACGAACTCAAATGTGTTTCATAACTTATGGACATCCTTACCTGTCTTGTAACTGCACAAGTAATGTTTTTTATACTAACATGTGGAAACAGCTGGGTACATTTTGCTTCCTTTTTTGCCAGCATAAAAAACATCAGGATTTTCCAGCTCTTTTATGGAAGCACAGGCTTTAAAGCTGACTGACCTCATGCCATTAATAGGGAGAAGGTAGGACAAAAGAAAGATGCAGAAAAGAACATGAAAGCAAGTCCATAAACAGTACCAGCAGATTCGGAAAAAATCCTCACCTATAATTGCAAAAATATTTCAGTATCCCATTCTGCCTTCAGAAAGGTAACAATTATTCATACATATCAGTATCTATGTAAATGCCACCTGTCCAATCAATATATTAATATTTGAATTAATTTCAAAAGAATGTGAAGGAAAAAAAAAAGAATTACTTCATTAAATGAGTAATGAACTAATTGATCTGAAATCTATCAACTGCAAGTGGGTGGTACTCTTCTTGTTGCAGTCTTTGAAAAGATAGAGCAGCAATCAAGATAGTACTTATTATTCCAATAGAAAAAAAACCTGAGCATCAAAAATTGAGAAGGAATGTAATGAGAAGTTATATAATTGAGCAGCGATTTACGAGATATGTCAGTTATACTGTTGTGAGTGTAATGTCCATTGTGGGTCATGGAAAGTTTATACACACACAGGGAAGGGAAGTTTCAGGGAAGGAAATTAAAGGAAACTTCAGGGAACATTAAGGGAAGGGAAGCCAAAGGGAAGCGAAGATTCAGGGAAGATTCACAGAAGGTTCAGGGAAGTTTCAGGGAAGAGAAGTTAAAAGAAAGGCACAGTGAGGTTTCAGGGAAGGGAAGTTAAGATAGGGAAGTCTCTGCATAGGAAAGACTCAGAAAAGATTGAGGGAAAGAAAGTTTCAGGAACTGGAAAAATAAGGGACAGGAAGATTCACAGAGGGAAAAGGAAGACTCATGGAGAGGAAATTTAAGG